>CAAE01007485.1:3136-59009 GCA_000180735.1 Tetraodon nigroviridis | reverse complement strand
CACACACACACACACACACAGCAGCTGAAACCCCTCCTGTCCGGACTCTGGCGGCCATAAGCCCCTCCCCCACCGTCTCTAACTGCTGCCACCTGGCGGACACTCCTGGCTCCGCCCCTTTACCGTTGACCAGCTTTGAGGGTTTACATCGGCGCAGCTAACATGCTAACGTTTGCGTCACCATTAGCTGCTCTGTGAGGAGAGAAAGCAGCGATGGCGTCAAACAGGAAACCGGCGGGCGCGTTTGCTCAGGCGGTAACGGAGACCTCGGCTCTGGTGGGCGGAGCCAGCCGTCGCCGCTGATCTCACGGTCCTACCTGGCGGAGAACCGCTGGCGAGGCTGGGCGGCGACCACCGTGGACGCCTGCGTGCGGGCGGGAAGCGACGGGCGGCACCAGTCGTTACCCATGATCCTCGGCAGCAGCGACGCCGACCGGACTCGCCGCTGCGTGTCTGCTGCCACCAGTACTCCCAGTCCGGCCCCGCCCCTCCCAGTCCCAGCGCAGGACGCCAATGTCCAGCTAGCCCGTTAGCCTGCATCAATCTGGCCTTTGTCTCTGCCTCCCACAGCCGTCTCGGACCGGCTCGGTTCTGGTTCCTGTGGGCGGGTCATGTGATCCGCCTCGTGTTTTCTCAGCGTTTGACTGGTTATAAAACAAAAAACAATTAACAATAATGAAGGAGATAATAAAAGGAGGTGATAAAACCTGGTCCATCGACCAGAACACGTCGTTAGCAATGCTAGCCCAGTTAGCATGTTTGAAGGACTGCAAACCGCATCGCAAGTTGAACAGAACGCCAGACCTGCTAACGCTAAGGCTAACCCTGGAGCTGGGGGCGGGCGTGAGGTCAGCAGACAGGAACACCTCCACCCAGAGAAACAGGCGGGAAGCTGCTGCTGACAGGCTGCTTTTCTGTCGGCTCCCGGCTTCAAACAAAGATGCTTTCATGTGAGAACAAAGAGCATCAGGGTAGCTCAGACATTAGCATTCACAGCCAGACAGACAACAAGCAAAGTGTCTGACACGGACCCGACAACCCCAACCCGGTCCTGGCGGCGGCTGTTGTCCTCCGCCAGGTGGGCGGTGCGGGGGTTAGCGGCGGCGCTAAGCTGCTCCCAGCTAAGCCTCTTTCTGGCTGATGGCATCCAGGTGCCGAAGTGGCGAGCGAGCAGGAAGACATCACCTTCCTGTCAAACAGGACCCGAGGTCACCTGACGGAGGCTAACGCTAGATGAGACACGCTTCCCGCCGTTCCCGCGTCCACGCTAGTCACCTCTGATAACCTGATGAAGTGGGCGGAGCCAGATAAACTTCTAGAAAACTTGAAACCACATGAGGACACGTTTTCGGTCCAAGCCCCACCCCCGTTTTTTCTACAGCCGCAAGTTTTAATGAAATCGAAAAAGACCGCTAAACTAAGCTAGCGTCTGTCTGTAAGCCCCGCCCCCGCAGGCTTTCGCGCTCCAGGAGGAGCACGTGAACTCAGCACAAACAAGCCGAGGTGAGAAATTCCAGAGGAGTGAGGGAAGAGCTGAGGAAAACAAGCGCTCGTTGTGGCCCCATCTTCCTCATCCTCCTCATCCTCCTCGTCCAGACGAGCCGCTGACGGACCGGAAGGGGAACATGTCCGGGCAGGAAGCCTCAAAGTCAACAACATCAGCAGAGTCTCAGAGAAGCTGCTGCTTTTATGTCCCGAGGGCGGGAAAAGCGCGCGCTCCACTTTGATGGCTGGAAGCCGCCACCTGTTGAATCACCTGAGCTGCGCTGCTAGCGTTAGCTTAGCTCCTGACAACTCCCGCTCTTCGGGACGCTAGTAAAAAGATGGCCAAAATGAGCTGAAATTGACCTCTGACCTCTGACCCCTGCATGACTCAGAGAGTTTATTAAAACAAACGATCGACGGGAACTAAAAAATAGAACTCTGCGATGCGTTCACTGACCTCCGATAAACCGGTTGGCTAACTCAACCAAAACCCCTCCTCAGCTCCGTTATTGGGCCAACTTTGTGTCGCGCAGAACATCTGGCCGGGCTGCTGGTCCAAAACCCACCGGGACCAAAGGGAAGTGTGGTTCCGCCGCTGCTTTGATGAGTGTTTGAAACCGTTTTCACTTCACCGTCGGGCAGATTCTTATTATAGACGTATTACTATACGGATCAATAAATCAAACGAAATTGTCAACGATGTTTATCAATAAGCTCTTGCTGACTGTTGCGGAACAATCAGCCCACCATGACTCAGAACCGACCCGGCCCCGTTCCCTGAAGGCAGCAGACAGGTGGACTTACTTGATGAAGAAGCTGACCCCCTCGACCGTGAAGCCCTCCTCCCAGCCCCGCGGCAGGTCTGCAGACAAGCGCACCTCAGTCGGGGAACTTGAGCGGCTCCGAACCGGCACCATCAGGTGAGCGAGTCGAACGTACCTGAGCGGATCATGTGTCCGGAGTTTACCGGATCACCGGAGCGCGGATGGAGCCAGGTGGTGGTCTGCGTGTCGTCACTGCGGGGGCGCGGACACGGACACGCACACACACACACACACACACACACACACACACACACACACACACACACACACACACGCGGGGGGGGGGGGGAGCGGAAGAGAAGAAAAACACCTGTTACTCCGCTGAAATGCCTTCAGGTATTTGCTCCTGGTCAAAGCGGCGCCGCGTCCGAAACAGAAGCCGCAGAGTTCGACTCACTCGATGAAGAAGACCCTGCCGTCTCTGCAGACCCCGTAGGACCATCGTCCAGGTAGGCTGTCCCGGCCCAGAGGCGCCGCCATGATCCGCTTCCCGGTCCATGGACTCTCCGCTGATGCCTTCACGGACCGACGAGCGACACGGACTTTTGAGCACCCACATCGACGACGGATGAAGTCGCGCTTTAGTCCCCAAATGTTTTGGAAGTACGAAAAGGCCCTGTTAAAAGCATGGAAACAATAAAAGTAACATGTTTCAATTCAGAATTTGAAATTTAAATATACCTAAATGGGTGTTTATAATATTAGATTACCCTATTTCAAGTAGGAGTCGCAATTTCATCATCATTCGTCATCTTTACAGATACATACATACATACATACATACATACATACATACATACATACATACATACATACATACATGGATAGATCGTATTTATGGGCTATTTTTGACGTTTCCTTAGTTCCGTGTCTAGTGGGCGTGTCCAGGTGTCCCGGGGTGACACATTTTCTTTACTCTGTTATTTTAAACTCTCAATAATGAGACAGCTCACCTGTTGTTGGATTTACAGACAGTGGGAATTCTCAAAACAATAATTTTCTTGTCTGGAATCCGGAGGGAAGAAAAATCCAAACATCCTGGTCTCCGCCTGACCGTGAGCTACCGCCTGTCAGTCAACCTGGGCACAGCTGGCACGCCAAGCTGAGCTTCACGGTGTTACTTAAAACAGCACGAATGGACTGGTTATACTGGGACAGATGGACTGGTTATACTGGGACAGATGGACTGGTTATACTGGGACAGATGGACTGGTTATACTGGGTCAGTGAGGATAACTGAGCAACACTGGGCAACATAAAGGGAATGTCTGTGTAGGTTCTCAGTCATCCAGGTCCTAGTCATCCGGACTTCTATCCAAAAGGCTTCATCAGTTCGTGATGAAGCCTTTTGGATAGAAGTCCGGATGAACACAAAACCTTTTCTCGGATAACATAAAGGGAACACGCTCCTGTCTGTCAGTGATTAGGTATTACTACCATATAGGGACCATATATACCATATACATATAGACACACACACACACACGTAATAGTGACTGACGTCCGGCCACAGGTAACATCACCTGCTGAGCTTCTCCACCTGGACTGCAAACAAACCTGTCTGTCAAAGACCGGAAGGACCTGTCTGTCCTGCTGCAGGTGAGACATTTGGATAGAAGTCCGGATGAACACAAAACCTTTTGCTCGGATAACACAAAGGGAACACGCTCCTGTCTGTCAGTGATTAGGTATTACTACCATATAGGGACCATATATACCATATACATATAGACACACACACACACACACACACACACACACACACACGTAATAGTGACTGACGTCCGGCCACAGGTAACATCACCTGCTGAGCTTCTCCACCTGGACTGCAAACAAACCTGTCTGTCAAAGACCGGAAGGACCTGTCTGTCCTGCTGCAGGTGAGACAGGAGGACAGCATGAAGGCTTCAGGGAGGAAACTACCTGCAGCTTCGATTCATTCATTCATCTGAGTGGTGACTTATCACAGAGACTTTCAGTGTATAATTTGTATTGTATTTTGTTGTTTAGTACTATTTTATTGTTTACTTTGCTGCACCGTAGGTCTGAGAAGACTAGTATTTAATTTATGCTGTATGTGCAGCTTCTCTGTCCATAAAGTTTGACTTTTGTGACAAAACGTCTTTTCATTAAAAAAAACAAACCCGCCCATGCAGTTCCGATGCTCACCACACGGTGGAGGCAGAGTTACACCAGCGACACTGACAGTGACGTCACGAACCACCGAAACCTAGGGGCGGGGCTACCAGCTACAATCACATGTTTGTTGTCGTCCTCAACCGGAAGTTTCCTTTTTAGGGTTCTGTTTAACGTAAGACATTAAAAAGGACTAAATTAGACATTTGTGTGGGGAGAAACATATTTTAGTGTCTTTGTGGACTTTTAGTTCAAGTTTAATCCTTACGTTTCATCACCGTTATTTTTTATAAGGCGGTCTTTCCTAATTATTTAATATGTAACGCAAATAAAGTCCATACATTTGTTACAAAGTACCACTTGAGTAAAAGTATAAATGTAAGTTGGTTCTATAGGTGGCAGGAGGTAATTGACGTCATATCTTTCCGTTCCACGGAGCAGCCACGGCGGTCACGTGGCCGAGAAGCGATGACGTCATGTTCTATAAAAAGCCAACAGTTGATTTACGGTATTAAAAGAAAAAAAACCCAGGGGGATTTTACTTATTTTGGTCTTTAAAAATCATCCCTTTAATCCCAGTTATAAAGAGCAGTTACGTTAAAAAAAACAACAACCAGAACTTCACAACCAGACCTGGGCCTTTCTCTTTCAGATTTGTTTTCATTAACCACGTGATTTCCCTCAAACTCCTGAGACAAACCAAGATTTTAAATCTTGTAGACATATTACGAAACATTTAATCCAGTCATTGATCAGGGTTAACGAATGTGGACCAAACACGACAGCACTGATGAGAAGCTGTGTGTGTGTGTGTGTGTGTGTGTGTGTGTTCCTGCATCATCTCCCTGCTCCTCTACAACAGCGTCTGGATTGCATCATCAGCTAATTGTTACCCAGGAGAGCGTGTGTGTTGCTGCAATCACCTGCAATCCTTTCAGCGGCTGTGCTGCCGGTTGCCTGGCGACGGGACGGCCTCAGCCGGGGAGGAAGAGGAGCTGAAGAGGCAGAGACGCTGGGCGCAGGACCTGCTGGAGGGACTGGATCAGAACCAAAGGTCAGAAGAGCAGAGAACAGCCAAGCTCCGAGGTGGAGGGTGGGACGCACACACCCGGGCGGGTGGTTGGATCCGGCACACACACCGTGGAACCGCCGACATTCCAGCATCGCTCTGAAGGATTTCTCCTCTTTGGAAAACCCTTTCATCATCTCCGTGTTTTCAACCTGACGACAGCATTGCAACAGTCGGCCAACAGGGAGCCGCACGGCCTCCTGGGAAATTAGAGCAGCGCGAGCCGCCGCCTCGCGGTGGATCCGACGGCGGATGAAGCGGACGAACGCAGAGCTGGAGATCAGCCCAGATCCACCTCACCGTTTATTGGTCAGAGCTGCTACATTCAGGGTACAAATCTTATAAAAATACAAGTGAAACACCACGAGAACGTCACTGTCAACAATTTACAAAATAAGTTAGAAGCTGCATCGGTCATGTGACATCACAAGGTCAGCGGCAGGTAAGGCGCACACACATTCACGTTTGCTGAGGTCAGCCAGATCAAAGTGTCCGTCAGTGCAGAGGCGGGTCGGTCAAGGCACCGTCCAGGTGGGCCCGCACCTTCCTGCGGTGGGCGGGGCTTAGGCAGGGCCCCAGCTGGGCCTCCGCCTCCCGGATCCTCCTCTGGAAGCGGTCTCGGTCCCTCGCCATCTCCTCCCAGTTCCCCTTCCGAGACGCCTGCCGGGCGAAGGTCCACGACCGCATGACGTGGACGTGGACGACGGGAGAAAACCGGACCTGGAGACGGGAGCAGAGCCGCAGGTCACATGACACCTCAAACTCACACACACAAAGCAACGTGTCATCAGTGTGACGGGCGGCCACACCCGGGTCGCGGTTCTGACCCCTTCCTGGAATTTTGTGCCTGACTCAGCAGTCACATGCGCGGCAGCCATGTGACTCTGCTGCTGTGAGGGCTGATAAACAAGCCCTGACTCAGCGTCTTTGGTGGTTCTGCTGGGAACCGCTCTGGTTCTGGTACAGCTCTGGACCAGTACTCTGTGGTTGTACCCTGGAGTTACCTTCTTGTGGGCGGGGCCGGGCTGCCGGTCGCTCCCGTCTGCCTTCCTGGGGGGGGTCCAGGGCACCGTAGGTGGTCTCTGGGTGGCGGTGGTGGGACGCTCTCTCCTGCAGACTGGGCCTGCTGGTTCTGGCTCTGGTTCTGGTGGGCTTCTGGGGCTCTGCAGAGCCGGACCGGAGGCAGGCCTGGAAGTTGAGCGGGTGGTACGGGTCCTGGCGTGCGCTCAGGGACTTCCAGAGCTGCTCCTCCTCGTCCTCGGAGGGCGGAGGAGGCGGGGCGTCGGGGCCCGGCGGCGGGGCCGTGCTGGGGCAGGCGGTGAAGCACATGGGGTCGTAGGGGTCAGAGGTGGAGAAGAGCTGCAGAAGCTGCTCGGCCTCCTCCCCCAGGGTGGAACCATCAGAACTGCCCCAGCTGATCTCACTGTCGGAGCGACTGACCAGCTGGTTCGCTCCGGGGGCCAGGACCTGGTCGCTGCTCCCGCCGCCTCCATCCTCGGGTCTGGAGGCCGCTGGTCGCCCCTGGCTGCTTCTGGTCGATGTGCAGGCGGAGAAGTAAAGGGGGTTGTAGGGGTCACTGGACCCAGACAGGGACTCCCACAGGTTCTGGCTCTCCTCGTTGTCAAACTCAAACGGGTTCTGGTCCTCCTCACTGCTCCAGGGGGAGCTGGGCTCCTCCTCCGCAGGGTCCCCGGAGCAGGAGCCCAGGACGTTCCAGTCGCCGCTGAAGCCCAGCTCCCAGCTGCTCTGAGCTCCAAACATCTTGTCTTCTTTTCCCGAGGTTCTGGACACAAGCCCGTCCACCAGGCCGCAGCACAGGTCCTCGGCCCGCAGGCTGGGACAGCAGGGCCTCGGCGGTGGACCTGCCGGCGAACGGGTCGCCCATCTCGCTGCAGAAGTTGGAAATGTGTCCGGAACCTCCGACCATCACGCCGCTGTCGCCCTCGAACAGCGTGGAGAACAGGAAGGAGTCGGACGGGTTGGCTGCCGCGCTCATGTGCTGGATGTGCTGACCCGTTTCGTCAGTGATCCTCACGTGGACCTCGAAGCGGAACATCTGGAAAACTGGAGCACAGTTAGGAGAAGCGTGAGGGGGGAAGATCCAGAACCAGAGGTTGTGTTTCAGCACCACGCGACGGCGCCGGGACCGACAGAAGCGTTTACCTGTGAACGGTGTTCTAAAGCTAGGCCACGTGACATGGCAGGACGTTAAAAACTGGTCGATCGACTTTGGCTAATTTAGAATCCATGTTTTTAAGTCAGAGTAATAATAACATCTAGTTTATAGTGTTTGTAGCCGAGAGGAACAAGCAGCAAGAGCCGGTGACCCCAGATAAAAGACAAGATAAAAGACAAGATCTAAGACAACCTACACACACTCCCAAAAACACTCAAGAATTACAACAAATAAGGGCGAGTAAACCCGCAGACTGAAAGACAACAGTTAAAATGGTTTTTTTTTAAAACTAACAGGTCCTCATATAGTAGTGTTCGGAAACAAAGCTGCTTTGATCTTTGGGATTAGCTACATCAGCATTTAAATCGATAATAGAAACATAAATGTGAATAAAGCCCTCAAGGCGGGCCTTTCTAATGGAGGCCCTACCGGACATGCAGCTGTAGTAGATGACCTGCAGCAGCAGGCGGATCTGCGCCCACAGCACCGTCAGCATCTGCCGGGTCCAGGGCAGCAGCGCCAGGCCTCCGGGCCGGACCCTCGCCATGTCCGCCCGTTCCGAGCCCTCGGAACCAACGCTCGGAGCCATCTCGGGGTCTTCGCAACGCCGCTCACGTGTTCTGGTACTCCTCGTCCAACAGCGGTAGATTTCGCGTAGTGGTCGGCGACAGAAGCGGGTTCATGTTGTCGCGGCTGGGGGCCATTGGGCGCCTCTGGGTCACTGGTGCTCGCGTCCGGCCTCCATCTTTGTTTCCTGTTGTGTCGAAGCGGTTTGTTTGGCTCGTGCCACGGCAACTTCTATATACGTCTCTGTGCGCTGTGATTGGCGGAAGTCAGCCAATCGCGAAGCGCCCTCACGTCACGGGAACAGCGAGCTGTGACTGGCTGAGTGCAGCCGTGACCACGCCCACCTCCGAAACGTCACTCTGACGCGTGAGAGACGGGCCGAGCAACCGGAAGCAACCCGGGCTTTCCTCGGGGAACCGGCTTCACAGGAATGAAAGCGAAAAGGCCTGATGAGCATTTAGTATTTTATTAATCCAAAAAGTGAAGTTTATGCCACCAGAGCAGATGCTGTAGAGGACTCGCTGTGGAGACAGAGAGCAGAGGGTTAGCAGCCGGACGGAGGCGGGCCTGCTGTCAGTGTGTGAAGGGGACTGGCAGACGAGGCACCCAGCAGCCGCTCTGCTAATTAACCTCCAGCTCGTTCTAGCACATCAGAAATATCGCAGCCCCGACGGACAGCGGAGCCGGACAATGAACTGTGCCCGTGAAAGCGAAGAAAGGCAACGTACTACTTCCAGTTGGGGGCCAGGACTCTCTTGGTCTTGTAGTACCGGGCCAGCCTGTGGATCCTGCTCTCAATGAGAATCAGGCGGAACTTGGCGTCCTTATCCTGCACAAAAACAACGTTGAAAAGGTCCGTCTTTGACCGGGAGAATTAGGTTTCGGGCTATAAAGCACTAAATGATTCAGAGGAAGGGGCGGGCCTTCTTGAAAGCGCCACCTCCACAGACGCTGCCCATGTTTCATTCAAACAGTCCACAAGGTTACATATTCTAACGGGACCGGCTCAGCAAATCAACAAAGTCCTGAAACAAAGCCCAACATGACTGGAAAGCATCCGTTCTGCGGTACCTTCCTGTTCCTCTCCAAGTGCTTCCTGACGGCCACGGCCTTCTTGATCAGGTGGTACAGGTCCTCGGGCAGGTCTGGGGCCAGACCTTTGGACTTCAGGATCCTCAGGATCTTGTTGCCGGTGACAAAACGTACCTGGGCAACACCGTGGGAGTCCCTCAGGATCACACCTGTCAGGGGAAACAAACTTCCACATTCAGGAATTCTGCACACCTCAGAATCAAAGGTTTAAACGGTTTTTTTTTACATGTGTGAAACAAAAATAAACCAGAACCACAACAGAAACCATGGTGGGAGGGATGCATTTGTTCTCTGCAATCTGGATGAGGACAGAAGCTGTTGTTGGTGCCGTCGTGATGTAAAAACAGTCATCACATATTGTTCAGTAAAAACTAGAGACCAGGATGTTGCTGGTTCAGCACCATCTAGTTCCACTAGTCTCATCATCCAACATCATCAGTACAAGCAAAATCAAACTAATAATCCAACATTAGTGACCAATAGGTACATTATTGTTTGAGTTCCTGCAGACACTGACATTTGAATTAAGAATTAAGAAGATTCTCACAGGAAAAATACTGGAACAAAACCGTGGACAGGCGCAGACAATTTACACTTCACACACAGAGAAGCATTACAGTTGGATTGTTATTTTAACTTTTATACATGATCAAAACCACCAACTAAATGTTTGCTACAACACTAAGGACTGACAATAATTATACCAGCAGCAGAGATGTTGCGCAAAAAGGTGGCACTAATGTCACTTTCTCCTGTTTTAAAAGTACTCACCAATCTGAGAGGGGGTCAGACCTTTCTTGGCCAGCTTGAAAATCTGCTCTTTGACATCATCAGAGGTGAGTTTCAGCCACTGAAATCCAGACAGTCACAGTCAGAGAGGCTAGCTGCTGCTAGCCGCTAGCCGCTAGCGGCTGATGCTGGCCGCTGCAGGCGGAGGATACTCACGGTGGGAACACTGCGTCGGTACGGCAGAGCTGACTGGGATAAACCCTTTCTGTGGAAAGAAACGGCCTCACGGTTACAAACGTCGTCATAAAATCGCTACTCTGAACACAATACACCGATGCGAGGACAGGCCAGCGGTCGTCACACCATTCCTCGTATCTACTGTATCGAGTGACACAAAGTCCTCAGTGTTTAAGGAAAAGAAAAAAAACATATACTTAAGTTATTACTGTATTAAGCGTTAAGTAAATTGCAGAATGTCAAAAATACAGACTAGCATCTAAAACGCGGTTAGCTAGCTAGCATTAAATGCTAAGTAGTTGCAGCCTGATGGCTACGAGTGCGTCTGTTTAACGTTAATATATCTTCACTGGTGATTAAAATAAATTCTTTTTTGTCCCCCGCCGCTTAGAAGGATCGTTATGGTTTAGAGTATACAAATAAAACAAAAGAAAGTAAATAGTTTTTAATGGAAAAATTAGATTAGGGATTTTACCCCGGAGCGTGCATGCGACCCATGATGGCGGTTGAGGAAGAGAGGCCGCACACGAGACACAAGATGGAATTTTGCGGCGATGCCGGTTTAATGACGTGATGACGCGCGTACGTCAGTGACGTGTGTAAAAAGAAAAAAACGGACAAAAACCTGTTGACGCACAAAAATACAGAATCATTTCTAATCTAATCTAAATAAATTAGTTACTAATTTACAGAGCTGTTTTTTGGTCATCTTTTTTCCACTTTATCATATATATATATACAGTATATACAGTAAGTTTAAAATTTTTTTACATGCTAATGTTATTTACAAACATTTAACAGATTCAGTGTCATAATGCTAAGAAAAATAGATAACCTAAAATATTTTTGTACCCTTTTAAACCCTTTTATTACATCAATTAATCATTTTACAAAAGTTGCCTGAAGGTAAATTTGCAACACTTGGAATGTGAAGATATAAAAATAAAAGCTTTTTAACATTTGACATTTTATGAAGGAAACTGTATTTTCCATCATGCCATCGTGACGACTCCGGGATCAATAAACTTCTAAACAAACAAATCTCTGCTGCCAACAGCTGCTGTCAGCTACAGCAACCACGTCACCCTCCGGCCTTTCAGCAACGAATGTTTGTGTGATAAAAGTTTAGCTGAGACAAACAGCTGGTAGGTTCACGCATCAGTCGCAGCAGGTCGGTCCCTCCGGTCAGCTCCTCACGAGGCCCCTCTCAGAACCTCCTCTCTGTCTAACAGAATAAAACTCTGCTCCACTGTAGCAGATGTGAGGAGCCGAAGTCACTGCTGAATCCTGGAGATCAGGTAGTAGAGCAGAAAGAAGACCAGGACCAGCCCCACAGACACGTAACACAGAATACGCCGGTTGTCCCTGCCAGACCGCACCATGGTGGAAAAACGCTTACACGCTGCCGCTCAGCAGACCCGTCGCACTCAGGAAGTTGGAGTCCTGAAAGAAGAGGGTCAATCATCAGCAGAGGACAGAGAGTAACAGAGGACCGAGGCTCGTTCCTCACCATGCCGTCCAGATAATCGTTCTGATCATCCACCTCTCTGTCGATTTCAAAGGCAAGCTGTCGCACGACAGACAAATCAGCAAACATTCGGTACAGTACAAGTACACACTTCCACGTCTTCAGATTCATCTAAAGGTGAAATCTGAACTGTCACTTACAGATTTCAGTCTGGACACTTTGGAGGACAGATTATCTGCCAGACGTCGGTTTTCTGCGTCCAGCAGGTCATCCACAGAGTTACCTGGAGAGCAGAGAAACCCCGTCAGAAAGGGCTAACACGTCCACGAGTCAAAACCACCAGCAAGGGCAACTAAATATGACTGATATCAACAGCATGCTGATTAAATGTACGCCTGTACATCACAGCAGGCGCCCTCTATCAAATATTTAACGTCTACTTGCTTCTCTCTATTAATAATGATTGCTAAGAATGTGGGTGTGAAGGCAAACTGCCTAATATCTGAAGCGGAGCCAAGTTTCAAGTTTCAAGTTTCAATACTGTTGATGACGAGACAGTTGTGTCTGCATTAACGTGTCAATCATATAAAGTAGCAAAACATGATTCCTTCTTAGTGTAATGATTTAATTTTAAAAAATGAAATCAGAGCCCGGATTGCTTATAATGACAGTGAGCCAGTTGTTTATGGTTTCAAATCATTTTCAAAAATTGCGAGTCGATCGGTTAGCTCGGTAGCTTTATGGCTAACCTCTTCCTTAGCTGACACTCAGATAATCTCCAAAAGGCCGAAGCGAAGACAAAATTAAACCAACGATAAAGCCCCAAAAACGCCGCTTAAGACACGCCATAAACTATGCCAACGTCTGAGAATGCGTAATGTTTACGTGTCAAATATGTACCTCTGTTCCAGTCCGCCATGTTGGTGTGTGACGTCACGATCAGCTGTCTGCCTGACCGGAAGCAACGGTTGTCACGCCTCAATAAGGAAAGACGCTATTGGCTGTTCAAACAGGCGCTACATGACGTGATCCTCTGTACAGGGTTTAATTTGAATATTATTTTAATTGCTAGAAGAAAAAATGTCATAAGGTGGGTCAAAAACAACAAACAAACAGCTCAACATTTTGCTTGAGCTCCGGGAAGATCGCTATAATTTCCAGTTTAACAAAGTCAACATTCACATTTTAACTCCAGGTTCAGGTCTTTGGTGATTAAGCAAAACACTTTTTACAGTAATTTGTACATTAGATGGTTTATTTTTTATTTCTCATAAAAACATTTATTATATAATTGTGCTGATCTGTATGATTAACAGCAAAACAGGTGCTGAAATTAATTTAATACAACAGAAACAAAATCTAGTTTATTAAATCTGGGCAGAGGGGTACAGTACATACTGAAGCTTCAGATTACACCTCAGAATAAATAACCGGCCAAGTTGGTTGAAGATTCACCGAGCTGACCTGGATCAGATCTGGAAACCTGCGATCGATTCTTTCCCTTTGCGTTTCCCCGTTTTTGATCTGGACTTTCCTCATCACCTTGGGAAGTGATGAAGATGTTGATCAGTTTCTCTTTTTTTACCATGTGGAAAAAGTTGAACTTTTAAGGCTGAGATGAGCATTAATGAGCTCGTTTCATCACTTTGGCACGTGGGCGCAGGAGCGCTGTCCCACGAGTCTTTGCTGCTTCGTCAGTACAGAAATGAAACACCAGAAGGTTTCTATCGGTTAAAAATCAGTCTGCATCTACATAAACTCTTCTGAAAACAAGCCCGTTTGGTCCCCCGATATCAAAATGTACAAATATTACAGCTGGTTAAGCTTCCGAGACGCCATTAGTTACAGCGGGAAGCAGCGAGTCGCACTCCAAACGCCACCCGGGGCAAAGTGTGTGCACGCCGTGATCGTCCTTTCGTTAGCATCTCCAACCACATTTGCTGCTTAAAACACCCCGAAGAGTCTTTCCAGAGGCTCTGCTGGTCAGAAGTAGGGCACGGCCGTGAGCTTGTACCACTTCACCGTCTCCTTGCTGAGGTCAAAGTCTCTCAGCCTCAGCGTGACTCCGCCCAGGAAGAAGTTCTCCCGGAGCGACTCGGCGCTCAGGACGCTCAGCTGAAGCTCACGCAGGCCCAGAGCTTCTCTGCTGTGGCCGCTGTAGACGAGCTGCAGAGGAGGAGGAAGAACGTTAGTCTGCCTTTAGAGACACCTGAGCAGGAGGGGCGGGGCCTAAACCACTCGCTGACCATCTCGTTAAAGGTGGGGTTCCTGGTTCTCCTGGAGATCTTAGTTTTCCTCTTGGTGGTCTTGAGTGGATCTGGAAGCAGGTAGGTCTTCACGTACGGGTTCGGGTCGGTGCCGTCTTCAGACACCTGAGCGGAGCAGCCGATTAGACCGGCAGAAAGTAGACCTGTGTGTGTGTGTGTGTGTGTGTGTGTGTGTGTGTGTGTGTGTGTGTGTGTGTGTGTGTGTACCAGATCTCTGATGTGCATGACCATGATGAACAGAGTGCTGTTCCTGTACGAGATGGAGAGCTTCACCTCTCCCTCCACCCGGCCAGACGTTGGACTGACAGGAGGTTCTGCAAACACAGCACACACTCCAGTTAGTAAGGCTGTGTGTGTGTGTGTGTGTGTGTGTGTGTGTGTGTGTGTGGGTGTGTGTGTGCGCGTGTGTGTGAGCTCTGCAGGTGTTCCACCTTCTGGTTTGGGTGGAGACCCTAAACCTTCAGTCTTATCATCTCGGGCGACTGGATGGAAGAAGGTGTAGATGAGGTCACACTGAAAAGAGCAGAGAACAGATCAAGCACAGAGAGAGGGAGTGTGTGTGTGTGTGTGTGTGTGCGCACGCAGGCTACCTCTGTGACCTCACTGGCGCTCCTCAGCAGGTTGTGGACGTAGCTGTTGAGCTCCAGCTTCCTCTTAGCGGCCACCTCTTTGACGTGCGTTCGACCCAGCACCATCTTGTTGGGAAAACTACAAACAGAGGACGAGATGAGATGCAGCTGTGGTCTCCATGGTAACAGCACACCGGACGGTCAGATATGCTCTGCAGATTGTGGTCTGTCTTTGCTCCATCAGACCCTCTCCTGGGACGGCTGCAGATCAGCTCTCAGCTGAATCCAAGGAAACGGAGCAAAACTGGGAATTCCTCGACAAAACACAACATTCGGAGGATCGAAGGGACACCGGAGCAGGAAGATTCAGCAGGTTCCCAACCTCCAGCTCACCTGGGCAGCTTCCACAGAGGAAACAGGATGCTCAGCTTGTTGTGGAGCTCCAGGAAGTCATCAAAAGTCCTGAAGATGAACTGAGGCTCGGCGTGACCCTCCCTCTGGAGCCTCACCACGTACGTCTGCGGGGACACGGTGACACGTTAGCGCCTGGACACCGACCACCCGGCAGGAGCCACCGAGCGGGCAGACTGACGTAGTGCTTGTCCGGGTTGTATCTCTTCTGGAAGGAGAAGATGGCGGCGTGCAGGAGGCGGCCGTCCTGCTTCAGCGTGTAGGTCTTTGGTGAGAAGGACAGGATGGGCTCGTCGTTGGCCGGCAGGCCGGAGAAGCGCAGCTGGGCCAGGTTGTGGATGAAGAAGTTGAACTTGGTGGCCACGCTGCCCAGACTGGACTCGATCAGCCTGCAGGAGACAGAGAGCCCCGCCTGAGGATGCGCTGCCCCTGCTGGCCGACGCGGGCGCGGCGTCCCTCACCTGGTGAAGAAGACGGTGGCGTCGGCGTCGGTGCTGTGAGGCTGCAGAGCGTCAAACACGTATTTCAGATCCTGAGAGCCGCTCAGCTCCGGGAGGCCCGACGACGTCATCTGCAAGGCCAAATGCAGCGTTGTCAGGAGTCGGCGGCGGGGAGACGAGCGCGCGCTCCTCACCAGCGCCAGCAGGCTCAGGAACAGGCCCGAGTGTTTGCGCATCAGGTTGTAGGCCTGGCAGCACAGGTCCACGAAGAGCTGGAAGCGGCTGGTGGGGCGCTCGCCACCGTTGATGACGTACGCCATGTCCGAGGTCAGGACGAAGGGAGCGCGGTCCCTGAGGAGGGACGGGAGACAGGATTCAGAGCGGGCCTGGGCCTGGGCCCGGCCCCGGCCCCCGCCCCCAACAGCCGTGCGTCTGTCCTCACCTCTTAAAGCTGCCGAACATCTGGGCGTGACCCAGGAACTTCCCAAAGTCGATGTGGAACATGTGACCGCTGGAGCGCAGCATGATGTTGTCGTTATGGCGATCGCAGATGCCCAGGACGTAGGTGGCCACGCAGCAGCCCGCGCACGAGTAGATGAAGTTCTCTGAGGCCTGAGGAGAGAGGAGCCAGACGCTCAGCGCCAGCGCCACGCAGGCGGGCGCCTCGCGGGTCGGCTCCTCACCTTGTCGTACTCGTCCTCGGCTGGGTTGTACTTGCGCAGCCACTCGGCCAGAGGTTTGTCCTTGAAGGAGCCGGTGACGCCGTACTCCACCTGGATCTTCCTCAGGGTGTCGGAGGAGGGAACCAGCTCCACCATGCCTGCAGAGACGGGCCCTGGCCGTGAAGGTGTGTGTGTGTGTGTGTGTGTGGTGTGGGTGCGCGTGCGTGCACCGTCACCTCTGTGTTTGCCTGTGGAGATGCATTTGAAGTTGACCATGCGCAGGTCCAGACCCTCCTGCAGCCAGATCCGGTCCATGACGCGGATCATCTGCAGAGCCAGCATGTCCTGCCTCAGGTCTTCCCCCACCTGAAGCAGAGCGAGGACAGACCCCAGGTGAGGGAGGGGCCAGGGCCGTGCACGCTAGCAACGTGGCGCTGCATTGGTGTGGCTACCTTGAACATCACGTTGATCTCCTCTCCCAGCGGATCAGCGTTGACCAGCGCCAGTTTGAGCGGAACGGCGTTAGAATTAAAGAAGGAGCACGCCTACACACAGCTGAGATCAGTCCTCCATTCTGTGTGTGTGTGTGTGTGTGTGTGTGTGATGTGTGTGTGTGTGTGTGCGCACCTTTAGGTTTAGCTCCTTCGCCACCAGACTGGGGCTGAGCGGAAGGCGACAACTGTCCCTCTGGAAAAAGTTCTGGACGCTCTCCAGCCCGTCCATCAGCGCTGCCTGGAAACACACGAGTTAGCGGCATTCAGACCCCACACACACCCACACCCACACACACACACACACACACACACACACACACACACACACACACACACACACACCTGCCGGACAGAGCCTCCCGCCTGCCGTACTCTCTCGGCCACCCGGGCCAGCAGGGCGACCAGCTGAGTCTGCTTGTAGAACTCGGCCCTCAGCTTGGCCCCGCAGAGGCACAGCAGGGCCCCCAGCACCCTCTCGTAGCGCCCTCCCCAGGCAGGGTCTTGAACGGCATCCTTCAGCAGCCTGGAGCAGAAGCTGTGAGCAGCGACGCGCACACACCAGCTCCACCAGCGACACCTCCCAGTTCACTCACCAGTACAGATGGTGGGCGATGCTGATGCTGCGCTGCGCTCTGGACAGCAGGAACACCACCAGGGCGTTCTTCAGGTGGCACTCAAACTTCAGGGCCTGGAAGCAGCAAAGTGTGTGAAGCGAGTGTGTGAAGCACTGGGAGCAAACCAGTAAGGAGCTGCTCGGCCTGTACCTGCACCAGCTGGGGCAGATAATCAGCCAGCTCGTCATCGCTGCTCTGCTCGATCCAGGACACAGCCACACGGCGCACTTCTGTGTCTGCAAACCTACACACACGCACACACACACACACACGCTCGGTGAACCTCCATCTCTCTCAGACTCTCTGGCGTCTTCAGCTCCTACTTTGAGTCCAGCATCTCCAGGGCCGTGACGGGGGGCAGGCTGGGCCAGTGGTGCAACAGGGAGTGCACATGAGCGATGCTGGCCCAGTCCCAGCTGGGAACACTGGCCAGCACCTTGGGGAGGCTGCCGGGGTGCTTCTTCCAGCAGTGGAGCCGCTGGTCCCACAGCAGCTGGTAGTCTGCCCGCTTCAGCCTGGACACAGACAGGCGGTCAGACAGGGACAGGGACAGGGACAGGGACAGGGACAGGGACAGGGACAGGGGCCGGTCCCGGTCCCGGACCAGGCTCGTACCCAAAATTGGACGCTCTGCTGCAGATGTTCTCCAGGCTGCGCTGCAGGTCGGGGTCCAGCTCCTCGTAGCGGTGGCCTCTGGGCCCCCTGCTGCCTGTGGTCCCACGTATAGAACGTCCAGCGTCGGCTGAGGGAAGTCCACCTGCCAGGACCCCCAGACCAGGTCAGACCGGAACAGCCACTGGCAGGAGCTCAATCCTGGAGCTCACCTGTAGCACCACCCTCTCGGTGGGGAGTCTCCGGCGGCTGGCGGCCTGGTCACATGACCACAAACACATCAAGCGGCTGCCTTTGGCGAGCAGGCTGCGAGGAAAAGAAGGTCAGTCAGCACAGGTGACCGAGGAGGGCCAGCATGCAAACACCCTCCTCCTCTTCCTCCTCCTCCTCCTCCTCACCCTCTGAAGTCAAAGAGCGGCGTGGAGGCCTTCCCCAGCTGCTCTGGAGCTTTCCTCTGCTTGTTGGAGTCCGGAGAACCGCCGGCATTCTGGTTCAGAACCCCAAACAGAGTCAGGGTCAGGAGCGCCTCCAGGGGGAGGATCGCCACGGCAACAGGAAAGCTGATCCTGGAAGACAGCGTGAAGGGAGAGTGGGAGGAGTGCAGCAGCCCTGCAGCAGCAGCCCTGCAGCAGACTCACAGCTCGTCCCACTTGATGTGGTAGAAGAAGTTCTTGTAGGTCCCCACCTTCTTGGACTGGATGGGCTTGAACAGGTTCTTGCCGTTGTGGGTGAGCGAGCACGTCAGGTAGTACTTCTCATAACTGCCAAAGAGGTAGAAGCTGCAGAAAGGCCAGCCGGTACCGGTCCCCTCGAGGAGAACCGGCCGGTCAGCCAGGCCTGGGCAAACTACGGCCCGGGGGCCACACCTGGCCCGCTAAGGTTTTTAATGCGGCCCGCCAAAGTTAACCTGGTCGATGTTTTACTTTCCCTGCATTTCTTGCATTTTCCCCACTAGGAGGCCACCCTGGATACGGTGAGCCTTCCAGAAACCTCCGCTGCGACCCTACCTGCTGACCCAGCTGGCCGGGATGCCGTGCACGGCGTAGACGGTGAACTGAAGATGGTCCGTGGTTCCGGAAGCTTCTCGGATGCTCCTGCCTTCCCCGGCCTCTCCAGCGGGAGGCAGAGCGGACCTGAAGGAGGCCGACGGGGGGCAGAAGGAGCGCAGGTAGAGCTTGACCAGGTGGTAGACGGCCTCCGTCAGCACGGCCATGCTCTCCTCCACCGGGCTGCTCTGACCTGCCAGGACCAGGCACACGCAGTCACAACAGGTTAGGTCCTGGCTCCGCCTGTGCTCCGCCTACCGTTCGATGCTGGTCCAGAGGATTTGGACGCCATCTGCAAATCAAAGCGTCTCGGTTAGCGCCACCCTCCTCTTCCTCCTCCTCCTCCTCCTCCTCCTCCTCTACGGCAGCACATCCACCCGTCCCAGCCCACCTTGGGTGAGTGGGTCCTGGGCACGTTGGCCGCGTGCCGCAGCCGTTTGACAGCCTCGGTGATGGACTGGGTCTCCACCTCGTCCAGAGCGCAGCACAGGTTCTTCAGGGTCTGGACCACGCGCTCCACCGTCTTATACTGGGAGTTCTGGACACACGGTTGACACAGGCGTCTCAGCGCCGACCTACAGAACCCCGGAGAACCCGGTCCGGCCCGGTTCCTGCTACCTCGTTCTGCAGGCAGATGTTGACCTGCTTGTGGTAGCCGTCCAGGTAGTCCGCCAGGCCTTGTCTGGGTGGAGACGGGCACAGGTGAGCGTCACCTTGCCAACACACGCCCTGACCCAGGTGGGACCTCCCACACCTGCTCCCAGCACCTACCTGGTGACGTTTTCCCTGAAGGGACGGTCCACCTGCTCCAGGTGCTTCTCCAGGTCAACGGGAGCGTGGTCATCTTCAGCCTGGGAGGAAGAACAGAGGGTGAGACACCGTCCACGGCAGACAGAAGGCTCACAGGGGACTCACGGTGCGAGCCAGGTCCCTCCTCATGGAGGACTGAGACAGGAGCTGGAGGCTGATCTCGTTCTCCCACTTCCGGCAGTTCTGAACGTACTCGTGGCTGCCGAGGCTGCGTTTGCTGTAGGACGGGGGACGGGAGACAGGGGACAGGGGACAGAGGACGGGGGACAGGGGTTAGAGGATAGAGAATAGAGGACAAACAAATATTTGCCTTAGCATATTTGTCTAGCCATAGCGTGTTATCCTAGTCATCAACATGTGGTTGCCACGGTGACGCTGCTGCTGATACGTCAGACTCAGATTCCTAGTTAATTTAGGCAACTCTGAGGATAAAATAGTTGACCGAGGTGGTCGTGAACATGAAAATGAAGCGTGACTGATGAACGTCGTGGTCTCCGTGACGACCCTGTCCGGAGGCGGGTCACAGGAGCGTGAACTCACTTCTGCAGCACCTCCTCCCGACCGCACACCTTGAGCAGGTAGCTGGAGAAGTCCACCTGGTCCAGGTCGTCGTGGACCCAGCAGAGCGTCTGACTGATCAGCAGCTCCACCGGAGAGCTCACTGGGGAGGAGAGAAGGAGGTTAGAACATTCACCTCCTCACGCCGGGAAGGCTAAAGATGCTGGAGAAGAGAGATTTGCTTTGAGGGGACAGATGTCTCCGCCCCGTCCTCACCGTCACAGGTGAAGGTGACGGGCTGCTGAGACTCGGAGATCTCAATGGACACCTTGACGGAGCAGCTGGCATCACCTCCAGCGTCCCTCTGGGTGATGACGGGACTCAGGACGTAGCCGGGGTTGGTGGACAGCTGGCTGTGGGGGAACCTGGAGCGCAGGCTGGACAGAAGATCCAGACGTGAGTCTCACACCAGGAGGAAGAGCAAGCCCGTCTGCATCCAGCAGCAGATGAAGGAGACCAGCCAGAAGGTCAGATGTGGGCCTGCCCCACGGACACGAGGCTGCGCTCACGGTTCTACCCGCAGGAGCCGGTTTGGCTCCGGTGTGCAATGACGTCGTCGGCCTGCAGGTGGCAGCACCACCGTCTACAAAGGTCTAAGGGTTTCCTGTGGGTGGCGGCGCCGCAGGACTTTTGGGCTGGTGAAAAAGCTCCTTCAGCTCAAACAAGCAAGCAGGAAAAGCGAGAGAAGGTCAGCAGGAACCATCTTACGCTGCCACATCCTCACAGAAGACCACCACCTCCAGGTTCTGGGCGTCTGCTTCTTCCAGGGCCGAGTTCCTCAACAAAGCCTTCGCTGCGTCCTGTAGGACACACACGCACACACGCACGCACGCACGCACACACACACACACACACACACACACACACACACACACACACACACACACACACACACACACACACACACACACACACACACAAGAAGATGTGAGGTTCACCTCAGAGACCAGAAACCAGACCAGCCTGATGGGTTCACAATCGTCTTTAACTCTAATGTTTACAGCTTTCATCACCTCTTTCTCACACACTCACACACACGCACACACACACGGGTCCTCCTGACTGCGGGGCTGTAACCCGACTCCTCTGGGTCACCTGATGCTGCTCAGGTGACCCAGTCTGGTCTGTAGATCTGCAACCACCTGCAGGCAGGAGAAGATGTGAGCGGACGGAGGCTGAAAGAGAAGCGAGTCCCAGCAGCTGATCCTGGCACAAGCTTCTGCCTCCTGCCTGGGCAGAGGTCAGAGGGCAGAGGTCAGAGGGCAGAGGGCAGAGGGCAGAGGGCAGAGGGCATAGGCCATGTTGGAGCCTCAGAGGTGAGCGTGGAGGAGCCCTTCCACAGCAGCACCTTCCCAGGTGGAGAACAAGCCCAGACAGGAAACACCTCCACCGTCTCCAGGCAACAGGCCAAAGTTCTGTCGTTCTCCAGGGAGAGAGAAGAACAGGTTCCAGCATGGAGGGAGGTCACCAGCTGCTGCCACGGGCAGATGAGCAGATAGGAGGTAGAGAGGAGGAGAGAGAGGAGGGGAGAGGGGAGGAGGTAAAGAGGAGAGAGGAGAGGAGAGAGAGAGAGGAGAGAGAGAGAGAAAGGAGGTAGAGAGGGGGAGAGAGAGGGGAGAAAGAGGGAGAGGAGGAAGGGGGACAGAGATAGAGAGGAAGAGGAAAGAGCAAGGGGGGAGCGGGAGATTGGGGGACGAAGACGCGGGGTCTTTGAGGACGTCCTCGGTCCTCCGATCCTCTCATCTCCTCCAGCCTCTCCTGCTGCTTCTTCAAACCAACCTGCAGCTCTCTCCTCCTCATCACGACGAAGAGCAGCTTTCTCTCTCTCCTCTGAGCTCAGCTCGCCACCCAGGCGGCGTTCCCGCTGCCGGCGGCCATCTTTGCTGGCAGTGGGAACGCCGCCTGCAGCCCAGCAGCAGATGGAGGCTCTGCTGTGGAGGCGGAGTCAGCAGCCCCCACCGGGAGGGGAACAGGGCCGGCCCACCAGCCCCCCCCCGAACCTGCCACCATCGCTCCCAGCCCCGCCCCGTTAGCCCCGCCCCTTTCAGCCCACTCAGTGCCGTTAAGCTCCTCCTACCTGCTCTGAGGAGCTTGCTGGGACGCTGGGTGGGTGTGGCCCGGTGACGGCAGCTCCCGTCGATGCCCTCCGCTGCGGTGGGCGGGCCTTGGCGTTGAGGGGCGGGCTGCTGTCGTCCTTGGACTCCAGGACGGCGTCCCAGGGGTCGAACGCCGCCGGCGGCGGCGCGGCGGCTCCTAGGCGTGACACCTCCTCACTCTCGGCCTTGCGTTTGGTGAGGGGGTCCAGATCGAGCCAATTGAAGCGACTCTGGGCCGCAGACTCCGCCCCCACCGGCTGCGGCGGTGGCGGGTTGGGGGCCAGCGAGGCCGGGGCCCCCAGGGAGGCGTCGGGCTCCGTGCTGGAGGACCTGCCGTTCCTCAGGTACTCGGAGGTGCTGGCGATCTTGTGGAACAGCTTGGCCATCTGAGGGTCGACGGCCGGCTGCGGGTACACCATGGCGGCGGCGGGCTGGATGGGCGTGAAGGTGACGAAGGGCGGCGGCTGAGCGGAGAGAGCGATGTAGGGAGGGAGGGCCGGCGCGAAGCCGTTCTGGAAGGAGCTGGGCTTGGAGAAGGCAGAGGGGAAGACGGGCGGCGGCTGGTGGGCGGGCGTGGACACGCCGGACCTGGGCGTGGACAGAACCGGCCCCCACTGGGCGCCCTGGAACGGGGAGGCGTGGCCTCCAGGGTAGGAGGCGCTGAGGTTGAAGCCCAGCAGCGAGGAAGGACGCGACACGCTGCTCTTGGCGCCAAAGTTCTCGTCCAGCAGGAGCTTCTCCAGCTCCTGGTCGCTCAGTTTGTCCAGGTCGATGTCCCGGAACTGGTCCCGGTCCACCGCTCTCCTGGTCTCGGGGAACACGATGAGGTCCTTCTCTGCTCGCTCCGAGGGCCGGCGCGGAGCCGAGGAGCTTTTGGACAGCTGAGGTTTGGACACGGAGGCAGCCGAGGGGGACGCGGGCGAGGCGGAGCTCCTCTTCTCCTTCTGGAGCTTGGCTAAGGCCTCCTCCTCCATGCGGAGAGCCTCCTCCTTCCCCACAACCCCCTTGGAGGCCGGGACGTCCGGCTTGAAGCCACTACCACCTGATATCTGGGCCATTGTGTCAGCTGGCGGCAGCATGAGGCGGAAGGCGACGGTCAAACACCTGAAGACACCAAGGCAGAGGTCAAGGTTAGCACGTTAGCATGTTAGCACGCTTCAGAGATCTGAAGCCTCTTAAAAACAAAATGAGGGTGACGCGCCGCCAGCGTGCTCAGGAACACACGCATCCTGACCCGGCTGCTTATCGATCGTTGGCCTGTTTTAAACCGCTAATCAGGTCAGATCAGCGCCGGCCCGATCCGCTGGTACCCGGGTGGGTTTTAGACCCACCAAATACAGCTGCTGACAGCAGGAAAGGCAGGAAAGGAGCGGGTCCCGAAGCGGGTACTGGGACAGGTCCTGGAGCGGGTCCTGGAGCGGGTCCTGGAGCGGGTCTCGAAGCGGGTCCTGGAGCGGGTCCCGAAGCGGGTCCCGGAGCGGGTCCTGGAGCGCCTGTATCACGCTGTCGGACTCAGGAGCAGCAGGTTCAGGACCGGGGGAGGCCTCGCAGGCGGGTTCCTGCAGCTCCTCCTCAAAGCCAGCATTCATGCGGCGCTCATCACCGGCCAGGAGTGACGGAGTTCTTCCCTCCCCAGGCGTCGCCAGCCTCTCCTGAGCACCCCCACCCACCCACCATTGTGCTGGCTCCCAGCTAGCATCGCACCATTGTGCAGCTGAGGAATTTGGCATGTTAAGCAGCCCTCTGTTAGCATTTTGCTAGCTTGTGTGATCAGCTGCGCTAACAGCAGCAGGCGCTCAGAAGGCTGCTGCTGACACCAGACCTGTGGGAGAGGAGCCGAGGGCCAAACTTTATGGGCTCCCCAGAAGAAGTCCGGCCCCGCCGCGGCTTTTATCGCTGCGAGAAATTTGGATAATCGGCGGCTTCGGCTTCAAAATCAAAGTGCCTGCAGCCACTTCCTGATTGTCTGTGCAAACACTGGGTCAGCCTGTGGTCATGTGATCAGGAACAACGGCCGGACCTGGAGGAAATCAACCTGAAGCCGGAACAGAAGCTCCAACGGCCGAGAAGAAACTGCCCCAGAAAGTGCTGAGCTGAGCACTCGGGTGGAGCAACAGGCGCCAGAGCGGGCGATCAGCAGATTTCTGTGAGGAGATGGAGGGAAAACGCTGCAGCCGTGCACGGCTCCAAGGTCAACGTGCACAGACGAGGACAGACCAACACAACCACCTCCAGAACACAAGTCACCAAAAACAAGCAGATAAATGGCCGCTAGGAGGTTCCCCGTGGTCGCAGCTCTGGAGAAGGGCGCTGTTTCTCTCCCGGCAGCGGGACAAAGTTCACCCCGTCACCTTTGAGAGGCAGCGACGGCTCACCTGGTGGGTCTCAGCGGCTTTCCAGGAAAGTTCCAGCCGTTCACATCCACACACACTTTCTAACACCCGCCAGACGTCCTCTCGGCGGTTCCGGTTCCAGGTCTAACCGGAGGCTTCGGCGGCGCCGGTGGGGAGGCGAGATTAGCTTCATGCTACAAGAAGCCAACCTGTCGGCTGAGTCCCACCTGACGACAATAAAACCCCACAAACTCCTTTTCTGTCCTCAAACTCGCCACACGCCGTTTAACCTGAGCTTTAACATCAGGTTCGGTTGTTCCGGGGCCCGCCGGGGCGACTGGGGCGATCTGATACCACTTTTAGAGACTTTTCCTGGCGGTGGGAACTTTAAGTTTGGATGCTAACGTAGCGGCTAACGCACCGACGCGGAACTGGAAGCGCCGCTGGCGGAGCCGCGACCGCAGACAGGCCGGTAGATTACAGGGCGGCTCGGGCTTCCCACCAGAACACACTTATTAATTTAAAAGTGCCCCGGCGGCGCCTCGATCCTGCCAACCAGCTCCAGGAGGGAGAAAAGCGGCTCCGGACGCGCGGGCTAGCGGCGGCACACGACGCAGCCGCCGCTGCCGGGTCCGGGCGCCTGTACGGCGGAAAGTTGACGGAGCGGACGGTGTCGGGAGGCGGCTGGAGTCCTCACCTTTCAGCGGTGCTGGCTCTGGAGCCATTTTTCCTGCAGCTGCATTTTCCGTCCACTCGCTGCGACGGGACGTCAGTTCCTGTGGAGGCTGAAGGAACTTCAGGCTGGGCCGGACCGAGTCGGCGGGCTGGAGCGGAGAGCCGCTCCCCCCGCGGTGGGCGGCGGCGCCGCCGCGTGGCCAGACCCGGTATTACAGCACCACCGTCGGCGGAGGCGGAGCCAAGAGAAGTCGCTCAAACGCGTGAAGACGTCAGAACATCCGGATACTACGAGGCTGGTTCGGACGGGCCAATGCTCCCAAACTATGAAATGTTTGGTTTAGCTTGTAGTGAAGCTTATTTTTTATTCCTCTTTCTATTCTACTTTTCCTATTCTATCTCTATTCTTACTTTCCTGTAAATTTTTTCTAATATTTATGTTTGTATTGCTGCTGGTACAGCGCAATTTCCCCGTTGTGGGATAAATAAACATGTTGTATTCTATTCTAGTAGTTGTGTTATTATGTTGTTATAATGTGTCGCGTGTGCAGCAAATCTGACAACAAACTGACGGACTAGACAGGAAACCCAAACGTGTTGCTGCAGAGCTGCTGGTGCCACACCTGTGCTGGGCTCCATGGCCAGATCAGGGAGAAGCAGATGTGTCCCAGATTCATCGCTGATCACATTTTAATAACATAACAGAGCAAAAGTCTAACGTTGTTATCACAGGTTTGATGATGTTGGCGACCTCTCCAGGGTCCTCCAGGGTCCTCCAGGGTACTCTAGGGTACTCTCCCGGGTACTCTCCAGGGTACTCTCTAGGATCCTCTCCAGGGTTCTCCAGGGTCCTCTCCAGGGTTCTCCAGGGTCCTCTCCAGGGTTCTCCAGGGTACTCTCCAGGGTACTCTCTAGGATCCTCTCCAGGGTTCTCCAGGGTCCTCCAGGGTACTCTTGGGGCCGACTCTCCGAGCTGCTCTGCTGCAGATGTTGGGCGTGCGGGTCCAGTTCACTGGGGTCCTGATGCTGCTGGGTTTGTGGTTGGGCGGCCGTTCTTTACCCATCCACATGGAACCGTCTCCGGAGACCCTGGAACCTCAGCGGAAGGTGAGTCCTCCTCTGGTCCAGACCAGGACCGGTTCTGGGCTGCGGTTCTGAGCAGACCTGGCTGGTGTTTCAGTCAGAGCTGCATTACAAACGTTACCTGACGGAGGTGGAGCGGATCCTGAAGCAGGACCCTCACTTCAGAGCCAAGCTCAAGAACGCCACCATCGACGACCTGATGGTAGGGCGCGCATGCCGCCTCAGATCCCATCCCGTCCTCACGTGCACGCTCACCCGGTGGCTTCCCGCCCTGCAGGCTGGCAAACTGAGCAAAGAGCTGGACTCTGTGTGCCACGACGTCCGCAGCAAACTGGACGAGCTGAAGAGGGAGGAGCTAAACCGCCTGAGGACGCTCCTCAAAGCCAAGCACGCCATCGCCCAAGAAAAAGGTGGGGCCCAGCAGGAGGAGGAAGTAGGGCAGCAGGACGGCTGGGTGGAGGCCTGAATGCAGGGGAACAGGCAGAACCGCCTCAGCTCAGCAGGCTTAGCACAGGCTACACCTGAGCGCACACCTGCCGCCTCCCGCCAGCCGATGACGGTGGGAACTGTGACCTTTGACCTGCAGGACACGCCGTCGACCACCAGGTGGTGCTGAAGCAGTTTGCCTACCTGAACCTGGTGAACTCGGAGAAGTTTGACGTGGACGACCTGGACCGGCTGATCGCAGGGGTGGGGGCCACACCTGGGCCTCAGGTGGAACAGGTGAGGGCCCTTCACGCCTGACCCTGACCCTGACCCTGACCCTGACCCTGACCCTGACCCTGCCGGCAGGTCAACCAACACGTGGAGCAGCTGGACGAGAGCCGGCGCCAAGAATATAAAAGATACCAGATGATGAAGGAGCACGAGAGGAGGGAGTACCTGAGGGCTCTGAGCCAGGAGCAGCGCCAGCAGGAGGAGGAGCGGCGCCAGCAGGAGGAGGAGTGGCGCCAGCAGGAGGAGGAGCGGCGCCAGAGGTAGGAGGAGCGGCGCCACAGGGAGGCCAGGCGGAAGCAGGCCGACCACCCCAGGATCAACCACCCGGTCCGACCTGCTGAGTCAGCCCGGCCCGGCGCTGAGTCAGCGGCTCTGACTCAACTCTGCTTCCTCAGGGAAGTGAGGACCAGCTGAAGGAGGTGTGGGAGGAGACCGACGGCCTGGACCCGGACGACTTTGACCCCAAGACCTTCTTCAAGCTGCACGGTAACGTGGACGCGCACGCGCCTCAGGGCAGCGGCGGCGGCGTGCCTGGTGACCGCCCCCTCTGGTGTTTCAGACACCAACGGAGACGGGTTCCTGGACCAGGCAGAAATGGAGGCTCTCTTCACCAAAGAGGTTCCACCTTCCTCACGTTCTGCGTTGACCCACCTCACACGGGGGCGGAGCCACCCGGCACCCTCTCGGAGCCGGGCGGCCTCGCTCGCCTTCACGCTTGCGTCCTGTCACAGCTGAAGAAGGTCTACGCAGAAGACACAGACGACAACGCCGAGCAGACGGAGCTGGAACGGACGCGCATGAGGAACCACCTGCTGGCCGAGGTGAGATCTGCCGGCGCCTGGGACCTGGCCCAGGTCACGTGACTCGGCAACGAGGTCACCGTTTGCCGTACTGACGCAGGTGGACGCCAACAAAGACAGGCTGGTTTCACTCAGCGAGTTCCTGGAGTCCACCCAGATTCTCCCAGAACGAGGAGTGGGAGGTCAGAGGTCGAGCCGGGGCTCCGCCCCCCGACAGCCTCGGGCTAAAGGTCCCCGTCTCCCCCACAGACCAGCGACCAAAAGCCCCTTTTCTCCGAAGAGGAGCTGAGAGAGTTTGAGCAGAGGCTGGCGGAGGAGAACAGCGCCCTCAGCAGGAAGGCGGAGGAGCTGCAGAAGGCTCTGCTGCAGCAGGAGGAGGAGGAGGTGGCGCTGCAGCGGCGGGAGGAGGAGGAGGTGGCGCTGCAGCGGCAGCAGCTGCAGCAGGTACCACAACATGCCAAACACCCCCCTCCATCCCCCCGCAGCCCGAGCCAGAGCCCCCTGCGTCCTCTTTCAGGCAGTAGAAGAAATGGAAAAGGTCAAAGGCCAAAGCTTCAGTCCTCAAAGCACCAGTAAGTCTGACCTCCATGTAGCATTAGCACGTCCAACGGCTCAGATTAAGGCGCACGCGCGTGTGTGGTAACGCATTTGAACTGGTTTGTTACCGACCTCGGCAGGTGCTTGAGGAAGCCGCTGCCTCCGTCCACCGGCAGGACGTCCACGTCCTTTGATCTGCTAACCCGGGACGTCTCTTTGGAAAAAAGACACCATTTAGCGTTGAGGCGTTTACTCTGTGGCGAGCTGCTGGACACATCAGGAATAAACGCCAACAGATGTTCCTGCTTCCTGATGCTAACGTTGCTAGCAGGTTCTTCCTCCTCCCCGCCCGACTGCGTCTGTCGGCCTTAAAAACCCTCGTGTGCTGGTCAGGTGACAGGAAGCAGACAGAGACGGCGAGTCTTCAGCTGCGTCCGTACGACTCGGCGAAGCGCAGCTTCAGGTAGTCGCCGGCCGTGATGGGGGCGTATTTGCCGGCGCCGCGGCAGCAGGCGATGAGGGCGTGGTCGTCCGGGTGCAGGAAGAAGGCCAGAGACTGGCGCGTGCCGGCGTCTCCAGCAGGGGGCAGCAACACCCGGTGCGGCTGTGGGGAGACGTGATTTCAGGTGAAGGAGTCGGCAGCCTGCAGGTGAGCGAAGCCACACCCACCGAGGAGACGAAGCCGTCGTCTGTCCAGCGCTGCATCAGGTCGCCCACGTTGACCAGAACCGCCCCGGGGACGAGGGGAATGTCCACGTAGTCGCCGGAGCGGGTCCTCACCTGTGCAGGTGTGGACGTCAGCGCCGGGGCCGGACGCCGCCGGGTCCAAAGAGGAGAGCTCACCTGCAGGCCCTCGGAGCCCTGGAAGAGCAGCGTGATGCTGCCGTAGTCCGAGTGCTCGCCGCAGCGCAGCTGGTCCCGTTTGGACCTCCCGCGGTCCACCGGCGGGTAGTAGAGCGAGCGCAGCGTGGTGCCGTTCCCGGGAGCTGCAGGAGACACGGCGGGACCCTTAGAGCCCGCCCGGGTCCGAAGAAACCCCGCGGGGGCCACCCACCTCCAACCAGCCGATGGGAGCTCAGGAAGAGGTCCGGGTCCAGGTCCAGGCTGAGGGCCATGAGGCCCAGAACCCGCCGGCTCAGCTCGGCACAGCGCAGGAAGAACGCTGCGTGGCTGTCCTGGAGGTCAGACAGAACGCCAGAGGACGGGTCCTGCAGGGGGCACAGAACCAGGGCCTGAACCACAACCAGGACCAGGACCTGGACCACAACCAGGACCAGGACCTGGACCACAACCAGGACCAGGGCCTGAACCACAACCAGGACCAGGACCTGGACCACAACCAGGACCAGGGCCTGGACCACAAACCAGGACCAGGGCCTGGACCACAACCAGGACCTGGACCACAACCAGGACCAGGGCCTGGACCACAACCAGAACCAGGGCCTGGACCACAACCAGGACCAGGGCCTGGACCACAACCAGGACCAGGACCTGGACCACAACCAGGACCAGGGCCTGGACCACAACCAGGACCAGGGCCTGGACCACAACCAGGACCAGGGCCTGGACCACAACCAGAACCAGGGCCAGAAACACACTGGGATTGAAAACAGATGCTGGTGAGGAAAAGTTCCTGGAACTAAAGCTTTAAATTCTGCATCTGCTCATCATGAGAGGCGCCACACACACACACACACACACACACACACACACACACACACACACACACGTACCGCTGGTCCCCTATCTGGAGTCAGAACACACACGTTGAAGGCCTCCTTCAGGTCTCCGGGTCGTTGTGGATTCAGTCTGAAAAAGAAGGTTCTGATCAGCAGAGTCTGGATGTAAACCTGGTCCTGGTCCTGGTCCTGTCCTGGTCCTGGTCCTTGTCCTGGTCCACAGACCCACCTCTCTGTCTCCAGAGACACCCAGCCGTGGTTCCCGCTCTGGGCGAAGCGGCCTCTGGCGGCCGCTCGCTTCGCCTCCTCCGGCTGCAAGAAGAACCGGAGGCCGGTCTCCATGACCCGGTCCACCTGCAGACAGGAGCTGGCTTCAGACCCGGCAGAACCAGCTGCCGCCACAAAGGCCAGAACTGCTGGTCTCCTAGAATAAACATCCGACCACCTGGAAGGTTCCTCGTGTTTACTTTTAGGATAAGAACGTCCCAAAGTCCCTCCTGGACTAACTGGACTAACTGGACTTTGGGAGCCAACTGAATAGTTCCGGGTCCGAACCGCCTCCTTCCCCTCCAAACACAGTAAAAACCTCGTTTTTGCTGAAACGGTTCGGTTCTGGTCCCCCCCACCGCCGGCCTCACCTCCTCCGGACTGATCCCGGTGTTCTCCAGGAACACGAACCCGACCCGGGTGAAGGCCGAACGCAGCTCCGCGCTCAGGCCCGGTTCCGAGGCCCAGACCTGCTCGGAGCCGCCCCCGGACCGCGCCAGGCTGCAGGCGCTGAAATCCACCACCGGGACGCTCATGACGACGGAGACGGAACCAGGGAAAAAAAAAACCCGGACCCGAACCCGGAAGGTCTGAACGCCCAGGGGGCGGTCCCTCGGTGCGCGCCCACGTGGTCAGCCCGGCCAATGGGAAGAGGGGGAGCGATGGCTCTCGCTCACCTTTGGCCGGTGTCTGCAGGTGAGCTGGAGGCAGCAGCCCAGCGCGGACATGCTGGACCTGCAGCGGGACTGGAGCCTGTCGTTCGCGGGCTGCGGCTTCATGGGGGTTTACTACGTGGGCGTCAGCAGCTGCGTCCTGGAGCGCTGCCCCCGCCTGGTCCGGGACGCCTCCGCCATCTACGGGGCGTCGGCGGGGGCGCTGATGGCCGCGGTGCTGAGCGCCGGAGTCCCGCTGGGTGAGCGCACACAGCGGCGGGGGCCCGGGGGCCCGGGGCCCCCACCGGGGCCCCCCAGGGGTCTCCCGCCGCCGGAACCGACCCACGTGTTTGTGTTGTGACGCAGAGAAAAGCTGCTCGGCTCTGATGCTGATGGCCCGGGAGGCCCGGAGCCACCGCCTGGGGCCCCTGCACCCGTCCTTCAACCTGCTGCAGATGCTGAAGGACTCCCTGCTGAGCAGCCTCCCCGAGGACGCGCACCTGCGCGTGTCCGGGAGGCTGGCCGTGTCCCTGACGCGCGTCCCCGACGGCAAGAACGTCCTGGTGTCCGACTTCAGCAGCAGAGACGAGCTGGTGCAGGTAGAGTCCAGGAGTCCAGGAGTCCAGGAGTCCAGGAGTCCAGGGTCCTCTGGCGCTCTTATCGGGCCTCCGTGTCCCGGTCCCACCGGGCCTGCTGTGACATCACTTCCTGTCCTGACACGCCCGCGTCCCTCTCCAGGCGCTCCTCTGCAGCTGCTTCGTCCCGCTCTACTGTGGCGTGGTTCCGCCCACCTACCGCGGCGTGGTGAGTCCACGGTGGAAGGCGGAGTGCCCATATACAAAGGGGCGGAGCTACAGCCAGCGAGCCTGTGTGTGTGTGTGTGTGTGTGTGTGTGTGCGTGGTGTTGAGCCTCCTGCTCTGTCTCCTCAGCACTACGTGGACGGAGCCGTCAGCGACAACCTGCCGCGCTGCTGGACGGAGAACACCGTCACCATCTCGGCCTACGCCGGCGAAAGCGACCTTTGCCCTCCGCGAGGAAACAGCATCAGCTTCCACCAGGTGCGCTTCAACAACGTGAGCATCCAGGTGAACGCCGAGAACATGTACCGCGTGGCCAGCACCTTCTTCCCCCCGGAGCCGCAGGTGAGCCGAGCCTCTTCCGCCCCCGCTGGCCGGTGGCGGCGCCGCCAGCGTCGGGTTGACTCGAGGGTTTTACAGGCGATGGCCGAAATCTGCCACAGCGGCTACGTGGACGCGCTGCGCTTTCTGCAGGAGAACAGTGAGTGCTAGGCTAGGGCGAGGCTAGCTTCCACCGGGCACCGGCCCCTCCCCCATCACGGTGTCTCCACCCACAGACCTGATCAGCGAGTGTCTGATGAGGAACCCGCAGACGGCCGCAGGCGGACCCTGCTGCCAGGAGGCGGCCCAGGCCCAGGGGCCCGGCGAGAAGACCCCTGGTCAGAACCACCACCGCTGGCTCCGCCCACAGCTGGTGGAGAAGCTCCCGCTGGAGATCCGGAGAGGTGAGGCCCCGGGACGGAGGCGCTGACGGTGGAGGTCAAGTTTCAGCTGTGTGTTTGTGTCAGTCCTGTGTGACGCCTGCAGGCAGACGCAGGGTTCCGCTGGTCTGCTGGGTCACCTGACCCAGAGAGTGAGCTCCTTCCTGCAGATGCCCTCGCTGCCGCCCATCGGCTCCGCCTACTCTCTGGCCCGGAGGTGCAGACGGCTCACACACACACACGACACACACACACACACACACACACACGACACACACACCCTTCAGAGGACTGTCATCCTCGTGTGTGTTGCTGCAGGCTGGTTCAGTGGATCCCAGAGGTCCAGGGGGACTTGAGTGGCCCCGCCCCAGACGTCCCCGTGCAGGTGTGGGAGGGGCCGCGCCGCTGGAAGAGCCTGCCCTCAGGCCTGAACCTGTGGGAGGAGCCTCCCCTCCTCCCGCTGACGCCTGCAGACACGCCCACATCCACGCCAGCGTTCACCTGGAGCGGCGGCCAGGAAGTGGAACACCAGAGCCTGACTCCGCCCCCCACCCCGACCGCCAGCCCAGGGTGGGGCCTGGCCCGAGCCGTCGGCTGGATCAGGAACATGGCGTCCGAGAGAAGTGGCGAGTCGGGCGTGTTTAACGTGTTCAAATAAAACTGAAAATCCAAACTGAGGTCAGAGGTCAAAGGTCTTTGTCGGGTCCGTCGACGCTAACCCGTTAGCTTCTGTTTCTGTTTCAACTGTTGTCGAGGGAAAAGAAGTTTGTTGCATTTGTGATCATTTAAAAGTCACCAAAGGAAGATCGTGAGGGAGAAGCCTCGGGGACGGGCGGCGAGGTCAGAGGTCAGAGGGCGTCCAGCCCCAACTGGTGCAAAGAATCGAACGTGGAAAACAATAACTGGTGTAAATAAACAGGACTGACCTTCTGGTTGGTTCCAGCTTGGTAAACAGCGTGAGGCCCCCGTCATCCAGGCAACGGGACCGCGTGGTCACATGACCCCAGGTACGCCGACCCCTGACGTCTTTATGGAGGCGGTTGTGCAACAACAACAACAACAGCAGCAGCAGCTCAGGTCCAGGCTGGAGCAGAGAGGAGCAGCTCCAGCAGCAGCTTCTGGACCGGGAACCAGGGGCCACGTTGGACCGGGAACCAGGGGCCACGTTGGACCGGGAACCAGGGGCCACGTTGGACCGGGAACCAGGGGCCACATTGGACCGGGAACCAGGGGCCATGTTGGACCGGGAACCAGGGGCCACGTTGGACCGGGAACCAGGGGCCATGTTGGACCGGGAACTAGGGGCCATGTTGGACCGGGAACCAGGAGCCACGTTGGACCCGGACCAGGGCTGGAACCTGTCCTTGGCCGGCTGCGGCTTCAGCAGCGTTTACTACCTAGGGGCCCTGAGCTGCTTCCTGGACCGGGTCCCCCAGCTGGTCCACGGAGCCTCCAGGATCTGCGGAGCCTCGTCGGGCTGTCTGGTGGCCGCGGCCGTGACCGTGGGCATCCCTCTCCGTGAGTCCTGCCGGCCGGAACCACCGTGGGTGGAGAGGAACCAGCTCGTCACATCTGCACACAGCTAAAATACAGAGGTCAGAGGTCAGAGGTCAGTCAGGGAGCCAGGAGGTGACCAGAAGGTGTTTGGTAAACAAACAACCTGGCGGATGTGGATGGTAGGCAGGGTCTCTGACACAGAGTGTGTGTGTGTGCGTGTGCGTGTGTGTGTTTTCGCTCGTCTTGGAGCCTTTCTCTCCCTCCCTCTCCGCACACGGAGGACGGTCAGACTTTAGACTGGAGCTTCCTGCCCATAAAACCCCTCTTTATCGCCACGGTGATGCAACCAGCCGCTAACGTCTCCGCCCACTCTCAGATGGCTTCTGCGCTGACGTGCTGGACCTGGCGAGGACGGCCAGGACACGCCCCCTGGGCGTCCTCCACCCGGCGTTCGGCCTGCTGCGCCGGGTCCGGGACGCCCTGCTGGACAAGCTGCCGGCCGACGCCCACCTGCGGGCCTCCGGGAGGCTCTGCGTGTCCCTCACCAGGCTGGCGGACGGCAGGAACCTGCTGGTGTCCCAGTTCGACAGCAGGGAGGAGCTGGTCCAGGTAGAGAACAGCAGAAGGGCCGCGTCCCTGGTCCCAGGACAACCCGTCCCCCTGTGTCCAGCAGGTCCTGCTGTGCAGCTGTTTCTTCCCCGTCTACTGTGGTTTCGTCCCTCCTTCCTACCGCGGGGAGGTGAGGACGGGCAGTGGCTGGAGGACCAGGGCCTCCGGACCTTCTGGGCCCAGAACTGACGGCGTTGGTCTGACTCCGCAGCTCTTCCTGGACGGGGCGCTTAGCAACAACCTGCCGCTGTCTGAGCAGAGGAACACCATCACCATGGCGCCGTTCCGGGGCGAGAGCGACATCTGCCCCAAAGACGACTCCTTCAACCCCGTGCAGGTGCACTGCTGCAGCCTGAGTGTCCAGGTCAGCAGCAGGAACCTCCACCGCATCTGCACCTCCTTCCTGCCCCCCAGCGTCCAGGTGAGTCCGCCAGCGCGTGCTCCTCGCTGCCCAACACCTGAGCGAGCTGCGTTCCTGACAGAACCTGGCTGAGATCTGCCACAGCGGCTACGTGGATGCTCTCCGCTTCCTGGGGGCGCAAGGTGAGCTCCCCGTCCTCCACCCGCCCTGACGAAGGTCCAACAGCGGAGGTCTTCCTCCCACAGGTCTGATCACAGCACCGCTCCCTCAGCCCCTCAGCCTGGAGCAGCCAGAGCCGGACCAGGAGCCAGGCCAGGACCAGGAGCCAGGCCAGGACCCGGAGCCAGGACGGGACCAGGACCAGGAGCCAGGCCAGGAGCCAGGCCGGGACCCGGACCTGGAGCCAGGCCAGGACCAGGAGCCAGGCCGGGACCCGGACCTGGAGCCTGTCCACGTCCTGCTGTCAGGACTCAAGCCTCAGCTGGAGCCGATCACAGCTGGCTGTGGACCCAAGGGTCGTGGAGAACCTCCCGGTCAGCTTCCAGAGAGGTGAGGAGGCCAGAAGACGGTCTGAGGCGTCTGCAGCAGCCTGCTGATCCGTGTGTGTGTGTGTGTGTGTGTGTGTGTGTGTGTGTGTGTGTGTGTGTGTGTGTCTCAGTGCTGTGTGCAGCCTGCAGGGTGGGTCCTGATGCTGCTGGGTTCCTCGGTGTGGAGCTGCTGACCTACTTCCTGTCCCTCCTGCTGCTGCCTGTGGAGCTGAGCTTCCTCTTCATCAGCAGGTTGGTGACTCTTCCTCTTCCTCCTCTCCCTCAAACGTCAGCTGTTCCGACTCTTCCCGTCTTCCCCGCAGCGTGATGTCATCGGCCTGGGCAGCCATTGGCCGACTCTGCAGGCAGGTGTGGAGCCAATCAGGAAGCTGCAGGTAAACAAGAGAACGCTGGCGGTGTTGCCAAGGCAACCGTCCGAAGCATCAGCCGTTTTCCTTCCAGGGGGTCACCAGCTGGGAGGTCCAGGAGCAGCTGCAGCCGGGGGCCCCTCAGGTCCCAGCGGCTCCAGGACCAGGATGGGTTCAACCGCAGAAGAAGAGATGCCAAGCTGGAGGCCGAGAACCATGTTTACGGAGCGCACAAACTCTGAGACGTCAGCTGTTTGCTTGGATCAAAGCCGATCCTTTGATCTTCCACTGTGACCTGATTGGCTCTTCAAGACAAATAAATGGAAATGATTTTGTTGGTCAAGGAGCAGCGATGAAGATGAAACCTGGTCCAGACGTGACCCAGGAGCTCCTGGGAACCTTCAGCAAGCAGGACCGGACCGGACCGGCCCGGACCGGACCGGAGCAGAAACCTGACCAACCAGTTTGTACAACAGCCAAAAACCGACGTCAATATTTGGAATTTTTATTGCTGAGCAGAATGAGCAGAACATTTTTGGGAGAAACAGGTTAGGATGATTCCTCCAGCTCAGCCTCGGATCAGACTGGTTTTGGCCCAGTCGTGGTCCGTCTGCGTCGACCTGCAGATTTCTAAGGTTGGGTCAGGACGTTTACCCCAGGAAAGGGATGATCAGAACAGGTTCACTCACACTATTACTCCTACAGTTTGTTGCCAAGAACAAATATATAAACATAATCCTACAATAACTACAAAACATAGAAAACAAAAGAGAGAGAAGCATGTTGTGAGTTCATAGCACCATGAAATGTTACCGTGGTGACCAGTCACGCCGACCACAGACGTCCTGCGGCTCTGCGGAGGAGCACCTCCTCCTCCAGGACCGTCGGCCATCACACACTCCCTGATTTCACGTAGTTCAAAAGAGACTCCAACCAGCACAAAGTGATAAAACACAGCACCCATCTGTGCGTCCTAAAAACCAGAGTCCAGGCTCCGCCTACTCGCCGCCGTCCCGCTGCCCTCCGCTGATGTCTGGAATCTGATCTGCGAACGACTGCGTCATCCACCGTCCGTCCTGGACGCCGCCCTCTGCGGCTGGCGACGCGTCTTTCTCCCGAGGAGCATCTGCAGACAGACGACACACGCTGACTCTGGCGGCGGGAGGACCACCCCGGGGCCCTTTGAGGGTCCTTTCCTGTTTGTTGGGCGCTCGTGAGGGTCACAAAGCACGGTGGCAGCTGAGCTCCTGAACCTTACCTGAAGGTTCACCTGAGGAGAAGGTGCAGTGCCCGTTGACCTGGCTCTGGCCTTCTCTAGCTCCGCCCTCTGCATAGGCTCCTCCGTAGCGTCCTCGTAGCCGGGGTCATACTGCTCCTCCTTAATGGCCATCCTCTTGGCGTCCTCTGTGAAACAAACACCCGTTTGTAGGTGACGGTGGCGATGCCGCGGCCTCCAGGAGCCTCATGGGCTGACGGGACTCACCTTTGGCCAGGTCCAGGTCAAAGGAGTACGCCACCTCCTCGATCTCGCCCCTTCGTTCCACGCCCTTCAGCTGGTCCCTCAGCTCGCGCACGTTGATGTAGAAGTGGACTTTGTCCTGGGCGCGGGGGAACTGAGCGCAGGGCCGCTGGAGGAGGGCATCAGGTAGAGGGCCTGCAGGAGGACCGGCGTCAGAGCTCTCCTGGGCCCCAGACGGCGCCGACTAACCTCAACTCACCACGTCGCAGTCGGGGATCTTATGAGGCTGCAGGCCAAATTCCAGCTTCTGTGGTTTCTTCCCAAAGAGCTCCCGGCAGAACATTTCATAGATACCTGCAGAGGAAGCCGGAGGTACGAGACGGCGCTGGTCGAGGCTTTAACCCTCACCTTTCTGTTGTTGAGAAAACTCTCTCACATTTGCCATTGAAAACTGCAATAAGAGGCTTGAATTTCTTCAGCTTCTCCACAAGGATTTTGCCTCCTTCCCGTAATTCTTTACTGTCAAGAGAAAAAGAAAGTGTTAGAAGACAAAAAACATTCTCACAGTTCCACAGATCTACAAATGTAGACATGATGTACACATGAAGATGTTGGGATGAAGATAAACAGCAGGTATGGAAACTGTTTTAGTGGTTTTTTATTTATTTTAACGCGCCTGTTTCCATAATATATGCTGCTGTTACAACCACCGGCCGCTAGGGGCCAGTATTTAACCACAACCAGTAAAAAACTACATACCGTTAAGAAAAACTCAGTTTTATCCCCAAATCCTGAATTAGGACATTGAACTTCAGAGTTGATGTCGTCAGACATTCACACTGAACAACTAAAGTCTAAAGAGGCCCACCTCGAGAGGTCCTTGCTGCCCGGCGTGGCCCTGGCCACCATGTTGGTGAAGCCCATCCTGTACTTGCCCGGCAGGTGTGGTGTCATGCATGTGGTTGAGCTGCTCCTCGGTGAATCCAGACAGAAACAGACATTTCCCTGAGACCATAGAGGAATCAGCCACGTGTTCACGGACTCAACCAAAACGTGTGTCAGCTGACTCACAAAAATGATTCCCGGGGCCCGGAAACCAGCGTCCGATGTAGGCAGCCATCAGGCCCGGGTTGATTCCGATCTGAAAGCAGAGAGGCCTTCACCGCTGAGCCGTCAGCGCCGGCGCTTGTGCCGGGACAGACGGGAGCCTTACGATGACGTAGTCCAGGGTTGTAGTCCAGCAGGTCTGGCAGCGTTTTCTTCATCACCTCCTCCTCCGTCATCCCTTTGAAGCGGTCCACTTTTCTCTTCACCTTCTTGAAGTTCTCGTCGATCTTCTCCTGTTTGCCGTCTGCGGCTGCATCGGCGCCGGCGCCCTTCTTGGGCTTGGGCCCGGGTTTGGCTTTGGGCGCGTTCGGGTCCTTGGGGGCTTTCGGAGGTTTGGGTTCCTTGGGGACCTTCGGAGGTTTGGGTTCCTTGGGGGCTTTCGGAGGTTTGGGTTCCTTGGGGACCTTTGGAGGTTTGGGTTCCCTGGGGACCTTCGGAGGTTTGGGTTCCTTGGGTTGGGCCGGTCTCCCTCTCTTTTTGGCTGCAGCTAAAGGAAAAAAAGACAGCCAGATGAGGAGAGATTCTTCAGAAATCAGCTGGAACAGCCATCAGGCGTACGTTTTGCGGGTTGGGCGGCTTCCTCCTCCTGCCCAGGGGCCTCTGGATGAAACGTGCTGAGCAGCGGCCCCAGACCTGAGGGGCCCTCCGGGTTGTGGAAGTGAGGGGTGGGATAAGCGCCTGAATACTGAGCTTGGAGAGCCTGAAACTGCTGAGCAGACTGAACCCTGCGAAGAACAATCATTTAGAACATTTTAATGACAAAAACCGCTCCAAGAGTGGACTTTGTGTTCATCTGGACTCGTTTAGGGTTTCCTTGAAAACGTTCCGCCTTCTATCAACTCTTCCCGTATCTGATGGGAACCAAATCTGACTCAAATAAATAGCAATAGAGTAGCAAAATGACTGTTAACTACTGAAGGAGAGGCTTGTGGTGCCTCCGTGGTAGACGGGTGCTCAGAAACACCCTTTCAACCATCGCTTCTCCACCAGATCCCAGTCGGAGCTCCCAGTGAGCCCAGGGCAGCGATGGGAAAACTCACCACTGATGGAGGTACTCCGGGGAGACCACCGGGAGGGATCCGTTCTGCCTTTCCTCCATCTTTGGCCTGCTTTGACTTCACAGAAAGATCAGTTTGGGTGTTGAGACATGAGCAGCCTGCTGGTCACGTGATCAGCATGCAGAAAGTCCAGATAGAAGCGAGTCCAAATATTACAGAAATACAAAAACAACAAGAAAAACTGAAAAAAAAACTCAACATGCAAAGGATGTTTGAAAAGCTTAAGGGTCGAACATCTTTAATAAAAGCGCCGATCACGGATTAGATTGACATTTCCCACCTGTTTATTCACTCTAAACAATGAATACAAGAATTTCAAAGATTGCCCAAAACGAAAACAGTTTTAAACTTTAAATACTGGATAACAGATTAGGGACAGGCGTGAGGCAACTTCAGGTGAAACACCCAATTTGTAGGTTGCAGTAATAAAACAAAAATGTAGCACTTATTAGCATCAATGGGCTGTTACAGGGGCAGCTAATGTTAGCCGACGGTTAGCTGCTCAGCTAACTTAGCAACGATGAATCGCTTCGCTTCCGCTGAGATTCCGCTCAAAGAAACGGCTCCAACTTTGGCACCTGGTAAAAAGTATAACGAACCTGTTGTTGGTAGGTCTAGGGCTGGTTTCTGCCGAGGATAAAAGAGTTTAAATGACACCCATTTTGCCTCTGCTAGTCACAATATAAGAACAGCGACAGGCAACAAAGACATGACAGTACAGCCGGGTTAGCTTCGACGCCGGAAGGCCTCATGTCGCAGAAGAGGTGAACAATAACGATCTTATACAAAAACTCTGGCCACTTCATCTAGATAGCACATTTAAAAGTGGATATAAATAAATTAAATGGCGATATGTTGTCATTTGAAAGACGAAACGGGATATGCGGAGCCTGGTGTGTTTAATAAAATGGAAATCTACAAAGTTCTTCCCCCTCCGTTTCCACGGTGGTACGAGCCGCTCGACTTTTAAACTCCGTCAGTCATGCTGCTGTTGGCTCGTGGTGGGACATTTAAATTCGTTATTTCCACGGTTTATTCACACCTACTGATACCTAATACCCACCACAAGAAAAAAAATCGCATTTCAAATAAATGCGATTCTTTACGAATACAAAAAAAAAAAAAAAACAGGCCATGAAAATATCATAAATACGTAAAAATGCATTGAGAGGTAGAAATTGATTCCTCTGGAAATTCTTCTGCTGTTGTAGAGGAGATGGTCCACATCAGGCTGCCCATATCTGCAAAATAACAGAGGATTTCTACACATGGACACACTCCAGCAAGCGTGGGAGCTCCCGGGTGGAATCCATCATCTGGGAGTGTGGAACGCTGGTCTTCATCAGGGTACCTGGCTTCTCCTGCAGACACTCCTCCCCGCTCCTCTCAGGAGGAGGCGTCAGGCCGCTGCTGCCCGCTGCAGCTCTCATACTCGGGATCGTGCTGCTCCTCTTTGATGGCCATCCTCTTGGCATCGTCTGCAGACACAGGAGCATGGCAGCCGTCACCCATTCAAGCCTGAGCGAGGTGAGCCGCGCGCTACCTTTGGCCAGCTGCAGGTCGAAGGAGTACTGCGTCTCCTGCACGTCGCTCCCGGATGCCATGCCCTTCATTTGGTCCCGCAGCTCCTTTAGCTTGATGTAGAAGTGAACTTTATCCTGTGCTCGTGGGAACTGTGCACAGCGGGGACTGGACGAGGGCATCAGGTAGCACACCTGAGGGGGAGAAGCAGTCAGAAGCGCAACCACCTTTCCGGAAGCGCCGAAGAAGCGCCTGAACGCACCGTCTGGGTTTCAGGGACTCTGTAGGGCTGCAGGCCAAACTCCAGGTTCTTGGCTTTCACCCCAAACGTTTCCCTGCAGAAGATCTCATAAATACCTGCAGAAAAAAAAACACTTCAGCCAGCTGAGGAACAAAAACTGGGATTCATGTTTACAGAAAAACGCCACCTTTTCCATTAAACGCCGCAATCAAAGGTCTGTATTTCTGCAACTTTGCCAGCAGCTGTCGTCCTCCTTCACGAATCTCCTTACTGACACAAAAAACAGATTTATTCCAAAGACGGACTAGGTGCAGGTCCTGGACATCTCAGGTGTAGTTCCCTCAGCGCCCACACCCACTTTGACAAGTCCTTGCTCCCGGGCGTGGTCCTCTCCACCATGTTGGTGAAGCCGATGCCGTAGATCTCCGGCAGACTCTGGTCGTGTGAGTAATTCAGCTGCTTCTCTGTGAATCCTGACAGGAAGAGACATTTCCCTGCAGAGAAAACACACAAATGAGTTTCCCAGCAGCGGGACGAGCTAACAGAACGTGAAGGAGAACCCACAGAAGTGGTTCCCGGGGTTGGGGTAATGGTGCCCTTTGTAGGCCGACAGCAGTCCCGGGTTGATCCCAATCTGAGAGCGGGGGGGACAGGAAGGATGTCACCATGGCAACACACAGGAAAACTGTCATCTTAAAAAAATACACTTTTTGAAAAAGCCTCAAAAGAGTGCCAGACAATCAGAATGTCCAGGTTGGGAGCGATGACGTCCGGCAGCGTTCGGGTCATGACCTCCTCCACCGACAGGCCATCAAAGCGGTTCAGAACCCTTTTCGCCTTCTTGGAAGCCTCCACCTCGGCTCTCTGCTGCTGATCCGCCGTCTGCTCCGTCTCACCACGCTTTGCAGGTCGGCCTCTCTTCTTCTTGGTTGGTGTCAAGTCTACATGAAAGACGGGAGGTGGAGGATAAGGTTCCTCACAAACCCTGGTTCTTCTGCCAAGTTCTAGGAAAAAAGTGACTGAAAACAAGATGACTGGTGCAGCTGAGGTCCAAGCAGACCATCAGACCTGTTCACACCTGGAGGCGGAGCAGCAGGTGGAGGCTCGGCTACCTCCTGAGAGTACCGCAGCTGGGCCGGACGATGGTGCTGGTGGGATGGATCCCTGGTAAGATTCTGATGGGCTGATCCTGGTGGATGGTGCTGATAGGCCTCTTCTGTTAGGAGATAATCACAGGCTGCTGCTCCAAGGTGGTTCTGATAGGCAAGGTTGCTACTGTGGTTCTGGAAGGCTGGTTCTCCCAAGGTGGTTCTGATAGGCAAGGTTGCTACTGTGGTTCTGGAAGGCTGGTTCTCCAAGGTGGTTCTGATAGGCAAGGTTGCTCCCATGGAACTGATGAGCAGGTTCTGTGAGGTGGTTCTGATCATCAGACACCGGACGCCCTGGGAGTTCAGCCATGATGGGTCCGTTTCTTGGACAGACTGTGTCAGGATACGGTGTGACATACTGGTTCTGAGGTTGTGTCTGGTTGGGCTGGTACCTGCAGTAGATGAAGAGGAGGAGGAGGAGGAAGAGGAGACGCTGCAAAGATGAACAACTTCCCTTTGAATGCACAAAACAGCCCATACCTGAGTATGTGAATTCTAGACAGCTGTTTGAGCATTTAAACACACCAAATAACGATAAATGAACATAAAATTAACACTGAATTCTACTCCTGTTTGATTCAATCCAATTCCAAATGTTTCTGAACACATTTTACCACCCGGAGGAGATTATCCACTTTGTGTTAGCAAGTGGTTAACTCGGTTTTTATACTGGTACCTACATATTATAAAAACACGGACAGATTCAAATACCGTGCAGCTAAATCCAAATAATACCCAAACTTACCGATTTTCGTCCATCTAAACAAAAACGGTTATTTGTTATCTGTAATAACCCATCAAATAATGAGTGAATAAAAGGTTTGTTTGGGTTCACAAAGGCGACGGATGAAGAGCAGTAAGCTAACAACAGCTTCACAGTAATAACGTGGGTGTGACGTACCTGTCATACATTTTCTTCTTTATTTATTAAAATTTTAAAGACATCAGCAGACGAACGATCCAAAACACAAAGGCAGTTTTTGTCGATTTAAACGGCGATGATTCAATAAAGTTTAAGAGAAGAAAAAAAGCAACGAGACCGCTTCTCTCCGCGCCACTGTAGGTTAGCGCCACCTGCTGGCTGGGAGGAGTACTACACACAGAAACAAAGCGTCTGTATGGAGGGACAACCCTGTACTGCTGCACTGCTTTTCCATGTGTAATGATAAATAGAGACATAAAAACAATGTTAATAAATATGCTAAAATGAGGACATTGCGAATTTGCCGTCTCCACGACATTCTACAATGTTCCACTAGAGGTCGTGCCTAATAAAACCACCGGGGCCGAATAAGAATATAGAAGAAGACATAATCAAAGATCGTCTAATGTATCTAAGCGGATTTCTCTGTGTAAAACAAGAGAATAATAGCCTAATTTTACAAAGAAAGCAATTACTAGATTTTTTTTTTACTTTTTGGAATGAATATAAGTAGTAACTTCGTTAATAGGAGTAACGCTGTTAAGTTGAGTATTATTCTTCTCTATTACTAAACCGCATTTTTCTTGTAGTTTTGTAAATACTAGCAGAGTAAGAGGTCATATTTCTGTTTAGAAAAGGATCTTTGACCTAGCTAACAGCATGACCTGAGTCTCGGTGAGGAGTCACGGAAAGACAAAGGTTCTAAAATGATAACAAACACCTGACGGTAATTCTACGTCAAAGTTGCAATTTTAATTTAAAAAAAGGTAAATGTTGTCATTTCTATTCTGTCTTACATGCCTTTCAGCCGAGTGAATTGTTGCTAACACACACTCGTGCTGGTGCGTCTGTACGTCGTTTTTTAAAACTTTACCAACGATGCGGTATGTAAGTCGAACTGTCGTGTGTTTGCTCTGATATGATTCTACATACTGAAAATCGAAGAAGACGCCCCAGTTTTCCCTCCTTCCTCCCGTCCCGGTCACCTGTGGAGATGCCCTCAGGTGTGTCGTGGCCTCGGTACCTGACGATGCTGGGATCCAGCGTCCTGGCCATGTTTGCTGGAGCCCAGCTTGTCCACTTGTACTACCTGCCGGACCTGGTGAGCTGTGAAGGGTGAATCTGTGGGGGCCCGGACTCACTTGTTTGGACTTTTCTTCCTTCTGATTATCGTGACATCAAATCTTCTTTGAACCACGTCAACAGAACAGTTGTGTTGTTGTTTGTCAGAGTATTCCTGAGGTCCCTCCCAAACCGGGAGAGCTGCGAACTGAACTGCTGGGACACAAACTGCGAGAGGAAGCTGCAGCGCTGCGAGGACATCAGAAGGTGGACTGACGTCTGCGTGACGGCACAGACCGCCAATGACGTCACAGAGTCCCACGGATAATTGTGGCTTCCTGTGGCCCAGAAATGGGCTGAACTTCTCACGTGGACCTGCTCAGGATGAGCACAAAAAACTATTTGGAGCTTAAAAATGATGAAGAATTCCCGACTTCTTCTGCGCTGTGTCAATAACAATAAAACTGTGTTGGTAATATTCGTCACCCACTTCAAAGCAGCTAACAAACGTCTGATTTAGGCAGCAGTGACCACCTTCCACTCATTTGAGCCATTACCTTCTCCATGTGATAACTGGTATTTATCCATTTAGGCGAATTTCGTTTTAAAGAATTGTGAGCACATGTTAATGATGGTCCACAGATGGTTACATTTTGCTGAAGTTCTGGATTCTGGGGGGAAATTTGACCTTGGATCTTCCAGAGAACAAAGGCTCCTGGGGCTTTGATCATAAAGCAACCTTGCATTACTACTGCATATCCATCTAGCTTTTTTATAAGTCACAGTAAGTGGGAGATGAGTCTTGGTGGAGGAACCAACTGTGATTTTCTCTAGTTTAAAAGTTTTAAGAGGATATATTTAAAAACGATTTAATAACATTTAAAAGACTAAAGGCAACAAAAAACACATTGAAATCAGGTTTAGGAAAGTTCCCTTTTTAAGAAACAATTTTCTAAAACCACATTACGTCAGTTGATGTCACGTGTGCCCGATCGGTGACGTCGTGAGAAGCCGCGCGTGCCGGGCGGGTATCGTAGCAACAGCGAGTAAACAGCGACGAAGACGTCCGCGTGAAGAGACGAAGATGGCGACGCAGAGAGAAAAAGATGCTGCCGAATACCTCCAGAAGCACAGAATCATGGAGCTGCTGGAGAACCTGAGCAGCCTGATGTTCTACCACCGACCCGGTTCTGACCCACACCCGCACACAGCTTCCCACGCACCCGCGGAAGGCCCGTGCTATGCTAACACCGGGGACGCGACCGAAACAGGGAGCTAATTAGGAATTCTGCTGCTCTAGTCCGACATGAATGTGAACTGAACCATTTAAGTTGGAAGTTACAACATTCCAAACGAGTCCCGAGTCGGCTAGAGAGGACTTTTAGACCTTAATAAACCTGCCCGAGGGCAGCCTGGCGGCCTCTGGGCGGTTCCAGGAACCACTGGAGCGTCTATCTAGAGACAGCTTTGGATCATTGCTGTCCAAATCAGTGTTACTGAGTGTAAGCGTGTGTGTTCCAGAGGACCCACGGGCGTTCCTGGTGGAGCAGCTGCAGCGGCTGAAGGCGGCCCAGCGGAGCGGCGGCCCGGCCCCGAGTCTGTTCGGCAGCGACGACCTCGACGCCCTCTTTGGGATGCTGGACCCCACCGGGCAAAACTACATCACCGTAGCCCAGTACAAACAGGGTGAGCGCGGGAGACCTGTGGGAGACGCGTGTGAGGGACATTCGATTCCGCTGGTACGAAACCATCAAGTCTTTACGTTCCAGCCGTGAGAACACTGGGCATCCAAGAGGTCAACCAACGGCCCGATGGGTTTAATGAGGACAGAATATCACCAGAATCCTTCAAAGCGGAGGCGTAAGAGCAGCTGATTCAACGCAGACACCTCATCGGGGGGTTTAGGGTCGGTTTCTAACAAAAATCATCTGTTTTGTTGTTTTTTTACGCAGGATGGAGGGTCTGCGCAGACGTTCAGCCACATACCAACAGTGAAGCTTTTCCTCCGCTGATCTGAGGCTTCCAGCATCCAAACCAAACAGACGTCGTCCCAAAATACAAAAAATGATGCTGGGAATGCTGGGAAAGTGTAATTCTGTTCTTTCGAGCACACGTTTAACTAAACGCTGGAAAGTAGAAGACAGAAAGAGGAAAGTAGAGACAAATACCATCAACACCGCAGCAAATCAGAAACACTAAGACAATAAACGTACTTGTTAATGAATAAAAGCAGCATGTCTGGTCGTAAATGGTTCGGCTGTTTCTGCAAACAGAATCTCAGAACCGGGTCGTGGAGGGGTCTGTGCTGGTGTCTTTTAGCGTCGTCCCCGACCCAGAGCTCCCTTTGGCCCCTGCCGTCGCTCCTTCAGCAGGCGGAACTACAATCATTTAATAACAGTAACGCGTAAACCTGGCCGGGTGATTGATTGTTGAATTATTATTTATTGAGTCGAACTCGTTGACGTTTGGAGGATTTCGCTCATTTTGCAGCGCAGCTGTGTTGAATGCGCAGCGGCAGGGGGCGTGGCCGGAAAGTGACCCGCCCCCTGCTGCGGCGCTCCGCCGCCGTTCTTCGGGTACTTGGAGGTTAAATCAGCTACTTTTGACATTTTTTCCTCCAGCCGAACGAGTATTTTCCGGGAGGACAGCGCCCCGTTGGGCTCAGCATGGGCACCGTCCACGCCAGGGTGAGCCCGGCTCCGGCGGGTCGTTTCCCCGGGACTTTGACCCCTGTGCGGGACCGCTGGCGGCGGTACCCGCCGGTGACGTAGCTGAAAACATGGCGGACGCTTTTAATCAGAGTGTTTATGAATGAGTTCGTTTCGCTCCCAAATACTTTTACATTCGTATGTATTTACACATTTGTATGTATTTAGCCTCGTATGCACCCATATATGTGCGGGTATGTTTACGAGTGAAGAAAAAAGTTTAACAAATTTAAGCGGTTCACGGTAACTCAGCAACACATCTATACACGATATTTATGTAAAACAAGTTATGTAAGAAAGATGGTGTTTATGTAACATGTATTGTAATTTAGCATTATTTATATAAAATAATTCCGGTGGATCGAGTGGGCGTGGTCTAGCCAGTCCCGACTCTAAACGCATCACCGCTTTAGTCGTTTAATTCCCCACAATCTTAACCAAATTGTTAATTTCTTATTACATTTTGCCCAAATGTAACTTTGAAAGTATGAAAGCTGACAAGTTGTCAGTTATTGTGATAGCTGCCAATGAATAGGTGCCCTAAAAGCACTTTGGTCGGCGTCATGCTAGCTAACTGGGCTAATGGTACTGAGTCAGCTCAGATAGAAAGGGTGTGTTTCTAGCATCTCTGCCTGTGTACCGGTGTGTGTCTGTGTTGCAGAGCCTGGACCCTCTGCCCATGCAGGGGCCAGAACTCGGGGTCCAAGCTGATGACATCGAGGCTCCAGGCGTTGAGCCGCAGCAGGAAGTTCTAGAGAACAAAGACGTGAGGCTACAGTCTGAAAAGTGACCACGGAATAAACACTGTTTCCTGTTTGATGTCTCGCTTTGATTTCTGCCTCAGGTCATCGTCCAACGGGTGCACGTCGATGGACTCTGCAGAACCAAGGACGATCTGCTCACTCATGAAATCTCCGGAATATTCCGGGCCAAGAACTTGATTGACGTAGGCCCGCGTTGCTCTTTTCGGCTGCGCCCGCACGGTAACCTGCTGTTGAAGCCGTCCTTTGCGGCGCAGGTGATGCAGAAGTCCCACGAGGCCCGACAGCGACTCCTGCGTCTGGGCATCTTCAGGAAGGTGGAGGTGGTCATCGACACGTCACGGGGTGAGGACGCGCTTCCCAACGGCCTGGAGGTGACCTTTGAGGTCACCGAGCTCAGAAGGATGACGGGCAGCTACAACACCATGGTGGGAAACAACGAGGGAAGCATGGTGAGTGGCGTTCTCCTCCCTCCCTCAGCTTCCTCTGGACCTGAATCTCCGACACCCTCTGACCCTTCAGGTGCTCGGCCTGAAGCTGCCGAATGTCTTCGGCCGGGCTGAGAAAGTGGCCTTCCAGTTTTCCTATGGCACCAAAGAGACGTCCTACGGTCTGTCGTTCTTCAAACCTCAGCCGGGAAACTTTGAGCGCAGGTGAGAGACGCCGAGGCGGCGTGTCAGGTTTGTGGGGCGCAGCCTCGAAGGAAGCAAACAGCAACCGATGGAGGTTGTTGGCTCCAGGTCACCTGACCGTTGATGGTGGCGTGCGTTCTTTCCTCCAGCGTCGCGCTCAGCGCGTACAACGTGACGGGCCAGTTTCCCTGGAGTTCGCTCAGAGAGAAGGACAGAGGCGTCTCGGCTGAGCTCACGGTAATCCTCCTCCTCCTGGATAGAAAGCCACGTCCTGGCTCACTCGGTCAGCGTGCTCCTTCTTCTCCCCAGTTCCCGCTGTGGAGGACCAGTCAGAGCCTGAAGTGGGAGGGCGTGTGGAGGGAACTGGCCTGCCTGGCTCCCGCTGCCTCGTTCGCCGTCCGGGAGGAAAGCGGACATTCCCTCAAGTCCTCGCTGTCGGTGCGTTCCTCCAGGAGCTCCGTCCACGTCTCTCCTGTCCAACCCTTGACGCTGTTTCGCTTTCCCAGCACGCCATGGTCATCGACACCCGGAACTCCTCCATCCTCCCCAGTGGAGGAGGCCTGTTGAAGATCCACCAGGTTGGCTGCTCAGCTCGCGGCTAAAGCGCCACCCCTGGGCCGGGGGGGCGCCACGCTCAGGTTCTGATCTTCTGCAGGAACTCGCTGGGTTCACTGGAGGAGACGCCAGTTTCCTGAAGGAGGACTTTGAGCTGCAGCTGAATCAGACGCTCCTCTGGGGTTCGGTGAGTGTCCGTTGGCGCTAACAGCTGGAAGCAGCTTAGCCTAGCACCAGAGGTTCCTCAGCCTCTTGCTTTGTCCTGCAGGTCCTGTCGGGCTCACTGTGGGGGGGTCTGATTCTGCCCATCGGAGACAAATCCAGCAGTATTGCCGACAGGTACACACACACACACACACACACACACACACACATTCGGCAGCACCCGTATCTGCATCTGGAGAGGATCTGTCCGCCTTTCCTCATCAATGTTGGTGTTGAACCCTCAGGTTCTACCTGGGGGGTCCCACCAGCATCAGGGGCTTCAGCATGTACAGCTTGGGTCCACAGAGCGAAGGTACTGCACACTCTTGGCTTGGCTTGGTTGCTAGGCAACCAGGCAGAGTTTGAAAGGCTTGTTTGACAGCGGGTACGCTGTTATTACTGGTTCCACAGGTGACTTCCTGGGAGGAGAGGCCTACTGGGCAGCTGGCCTCCACCTCTACACCCCCCTGCCCTTCCGGCCAGGCAGGGGGGGCTTCGGAGACCTCTTCAGAACTCACTTCTTCCTCAACGCTGGAAACCTCTGCAACCTGAACTACGGTGGGTGCCAACGCCTCTGAGCAGCTGTTCACCTGTCGGTCTGCTCCAGACCTCCTCCAGCTGCTCTGCTCTGGTCTGTCGCTCAGGTGAGGGACCCCAAGCACACCTGCGGAAGCTAGCGGAGTGCATCCGCTGGTCGTACGGACTGGGCCTGGTGCTGCGTTTGGGCAACATTGCCAGGCTGGAGCTGAATTATTGCATTCCCATGGGAGTCCAGAGCGGAGACAGGCGAGTTCACGGTCCTGGCTTCAAGAGCTTTTAAACATCTGGGAAATATGACCCTTAAAAGTCTTAAAAAGATGTTTTAAGGTCATTTAAGCACGTCTCTGCACTGTTCTGATGCTGTTTTTGTCTGGTATCATTTGATCTTTGCAGGATTTGTGATGGGATCCAGTTTGGAGCAGGAATCCGGTTCCTATGAAACCACATTTGTTGAGTCGGCGTTCTATTGGTCGCTGTGGGAAACCGCTTGTACAGAATGTTAAAAGGGACTAATTCAATTAAAATGTTTGCAGGTCATTTGTTTCCCTGTCTTCTCTTTATTTAGTAGAAATGTGTGATTGCTGTTCACGTGACCCAAGATAGAGATTATTGAGCTGGCTGTTGGTGGCAAAATTCAAAATATCAAAGACAAATTTATAAAAAACATAATGAAAGGAGCATTTCGTAACTGAAGGACAAAGAGGTTCGTTTAAGGCAGCAGTGTTTCCAGTGGTGTAGCTCAGTTAGACCTGCTCTCCAAAAGACAACCCCAGCTGATCAGTCCGCACTGAGCCGCTTCTTGCATCCTTCCACCATCGATCGAGCAGTTTCTCAAGTTTGGCCAGAGCTGTGGCCACAAAAACAACGTAAATTGACACTGGACATAGTTTCTATTGAACAGCTCTATATACGTTTTTTTCTGACACTCTCAAAATAAACTATGTTGTAGCTCTCGTTTTAAACTAGCAGTGTTTTATGAATTTAACCATCTATTTTGGCCCAGGGGAGGCGGAAACTTGTCAGGCGCGTTGTCTCGCTCCGGTGCGCTAGGTGGCAGCACACATCTGTAACGCTCGAAGAAGAGCTTAAAATCAGTGAAGAAGAAGCATTTGTAGCCGCTAGCTAAAGCTAGCGCCGACGCTGGGGAGCTCACCGCGGTGGAGGCGCTCTTACACTGGATTCCGAAAAAATTAGAGTCCCCTCTCCCACCATTCAGTCACTCTTTTCTGGTGTTTGTCGCCATTAACCTGCGCTATTTGCTGCGGTTGTGTGAATTGACGTTGAAGTAAGTGGGGCGGTATTGTCCCGAGGCCTTTATTGGCGGTCTTATTTGTGAGTGGCAGTCGCCCGGACACGCTGATGGCGGTCACTATCGAGGATCTCTATCGAAACTACGGGATCCTTGCTGATGCAAAGGAAAACCTGAGTCAGGTAAGTCGTGCAGAAACATGTTGGATCTATTTCGGTTCGAACCGTTGCGATATTTAATGGCTGTGCTGCCTTATTCCTCGCGCTACGACTGGTAGTTATTTACTAGTGTGCGCCATGGCTATGTTGTGTGCTAGGCTAGGCTAGGCTAGGCTAGGCTAACGATAATGAACGGTTATTACGACTGTTGTGGTGGGCACGCGGGCTAGCTCCTCGGTAGCAAACCCATTTCACTGTTCACTAAACTCAGCTTCTGAATGAGTTCTGTATTCCCGCTCTCATTTAAAACAGTCGTTTTCCAAGCTGGAAGTATCGGTTTTCTTTAAAATGAACATTGACAGTAATTCTCCACTCAAGCAAGTTTACGAGTAACCAGTATGCTAGTGTTGAAGTCGGGGACGTACTATTCCATCACAAATCAAAGGTGTCTTGTTTTTTTTAATTTTCGCTCTTTTAAATAAAAGTGCACTTGAAGATGGCTGTAAAACCACGAAATTATCTGTTTGATCGTTTCCTAAAGGCTTTTTCTGCCTTGCATGTCGACTAACGGCTTTCTTTGTTGATTTTTGCAGCACAAAGATGCCTACCAGGTCATCTTGGATGGTGTGAAGGGAGGCCCAAAGGAGAAGCGGCTGGCAGCCCAGTTTATTCCCAAATTCTTCTCCTCCTTTCCAGACATGGCTGATACAGCAATCAATGCTCAGCTCGACCTTTGTGAAGACGAAGACGTGTCTGTGAGTGTGGATGTTGAAAGAGCTCCAGAGGCTTCGCTTGATGCCACCGTGACGCTCTGTTGTTGCTCCGCTTTGTCCAGATTCGACGGCAGGCCATTAAGGAGCTGCCGCGATTCGCCACAGGCGACAACATCCTGAGAGTCTCAGACATCCTCACGCAGCTCCTCCAGACAGGTAAAAGTCTCTGAAAGTCTCCCGGCGTGTCCACGTCGGAGCTCACTGGTCAACCTGTCTCCTCCGGCTGCTCCTCAGATGACTCGGCAGAGTTTAACCAAGTGACTGCAGCTCTCATTTCCATCTTTAAAATCGACGCTAAAGGTAAATGTTGTGTCCTGCAGGACAAGGTCTTGCCTCTCGTAGCTGGACTCGGGTTATGTTGCCCGTCGAGGTGTAACCGCTGGGTTTTTCTCCTGTTGGTGCTGATCCAGGCACTCTGGGAGGCCTCTTTTCCCAGATCCTGCAGGGGGAGGACATCGTGAGGGAGAGAGCCATCAAGTTTCTGGCTGGCAAGCTGAAGACACTTCCAGAGGATGTGATGACCAAGGAGGTTGAGGAGTTTGTCTTTGCAGAGACAAAGAAGGTGGTGAAAGTGGACAAACATGTGAACCCTCCTCCGCGGTTGAGGATCAGATTTGGCTTCCTGAGCTGCTGCGGCGGCAGGTGAAGCCTCCTGTGACGGCTGCCACTGTCCACAGGTGCTGGAGGACGTGACGGGGGAGGAGTTTGTGCTGCTGATGCGGGTGGTGTCGGCCCTGCGGGTGCTGCAGACGGTCAGCGGCCGGCAGCAGCTGGTGGAGCTGGTGGTGGAGCAGGCCTTCCTGGAGCAGGCCCCCAACACGGCCGACCCCGACACCGTGGACCGCCTGCTGCAGTGCGCCCGCCAGGCTCTGCCCCTCTTCTCCGTGAGTGTTTGTAGCCGTCTTTGCGGAGGCCTCTTTCACCGTGAGAACGATTGGTTGTTTTTCTTCGGCAGAAAAATGTCCATTCCACTCGTTTTATTACCTACTTCTGCGACCACGTCCTGCCCAACCTGAGCGAGCTGACCAGTCCTGTGGCTGAGCTGGACATCCAGCTGGAGGTGAGAGCTTCATCCCCCCGAGGCTGAGGAAGACCACACCAGAGCAGCCTGGGCTACATGCACGTGTGTGTGTGTGTGTTCAGGTGCTGAAGCTGCTGGCTGAGATGAGCCCTTTCTGTGGAGACATGGACAAGCTGGAGGCCAACCTCAACATGTTGTTTGTCAAACTGCTGGTGAGAAGCCAACTTGGTCCTGGCAGCTCTCCAGCAGCAGGTCACCGATGCTGGACCAGGGGGCTCTGATGCCTCCTAAAGATCCACATCAGCCACCCTCAATTAGCTGCACATGACAAACTCAAACTGCTTCATTAGTCCCGTTTTTGATACGAGCGGAGGGCAATACTGCATTTTTAATCCGATGCTGCAGGAGTACATGCCGCTGCCACCGGAAGAGGCGGAGAACGGGGAGAACTCTGGGAACGAAGAGCCCAAACTGCAGTTCAGCTACGTGGAGTGTCTCCTCTTCAGCTTCCACCAGCTGGGAAAGAAGCTCCCGGACTTCCTCATCGACAAGGTGGATGCCGAACGGCTGAAGGACTTCAAGATCAGGTGAGCAAAACCAGCGCTGAGCGGCTGCGCTAGCCTAGCGCGCGCTAACTCTGCTAACGCACAGGTTGCAGTACTTCGCCAGAGGTCTGCAGGTCTACATCAGACAGCTGCGCGTGGCTCTGCAGGGAAAGACGGGGGACGCTCTGAAGACAGACGAGGTAACGGCTCGCAGCGCTGCAGCTAGCTTGGCCGCTAACTGGCTTTAAAAACCTTCCTCTTGTGGAGAGCAGAACAAGATCAAAGTGGTGGCTCTGAAGATCACAAACAACATCAACGTGCTCATCAAGGTGAGGCGGCGTTCTGCAGGCACGCCCGTGAACCCGGCTGCTGTGACACTCGGCTGCTTCCGTGTCTGATTCAGGACCTGTTCCACAACCCGCCGTCCTTCAAGAGCACGGTGACGCTGTCCTGGAAGCCGGTGCAGAAGGCCGAGGCGCTGGCGTGAGTCCGTCTCCGGCCTCCTTTGCTCGCCGGAACCTTCCCGTCCTGATGGCCTCTTCTGTCTGCAGAGCCAAGCGTGCGTCCACCGAGGTGATGGACCCCGGGGCCGCCGTGAAGAAGCCCGTCCCCAATCAGCCTCGGAGGGACGCTCGGCAGATCTACAACCCCCCCAGCGGCAAGTACAGCGCCACCATCGGCAACTTCAGCTACGGTGAGTGTCGTCCTTGGAGGCTGATGTGGGGGACACTTTGTCCGTCACTGGGGACCACTTCCTGATGATCTTGGCTCGGTTGCTTTTGCCTGTTATCCTGACGGTCTGACTCTTGTGCCCAGAACAACGCGGAGGCTTCAGGGGCGGTCGAGGCCGAGGGTTCGGCTCCAGGGGGGGCAGAAGCCGGGGCCGGGTCTACTGAGCCCCTCCTGCTGCTGGTTGGATCACAGGACGTCAACATGGACTCTTTATTCTTTTTTTATTTTGTCCAGACCTCCTTCGGGACCCGCATCCCAGCCTGCTGGTTCTCCGCAGGGGTCGAGGCCTCGCGTTCAGACTTTTTAAACATTTTCTTCCCATGATCCTTCTGGGCCACGGCAACACATCCAGGTGGTTTTTAAAGTATTAATCGGTGTATTTTTGTGGAACAAAACTTTCAATTTGTGAGTAAAACTTTTCTCAGTTTGTTGTAGAGAAAGATCTTTAAAAAAATTAAAAGCTTTTGTTTTTCCAGCTTTTTATTTAATCACTTTTTTTTATTATAGCCTCACTTCGGTTTGCTGATAATACCACCACATTAAATTGATGTTTTTTTATCATAAACCTGTATGATATAACTGGTCATTTTCCCACTGTGGGTTGTTTAATTAATTTCATCCTCGTTTGTTCTGCTTTGACATCTAGAAGGCCACAAACATTTTGAGGAAAGAAGCCGTTTCTTCCCACCTCTGAAGTTTTTAGTTTAAAAATTATTTGCGTTTTCACCTCAGTTCCTAGTTTAAGGAACCCCAGGCTCGGAGGCCCCTCAATATTTTTCCTAAGCAGAAAAAATGTTTCACGGACACAGGCGAATGATTAGAATTAACTTATGAGCATGAATTTTGTGTTTTTCACTTCTGTGTACGAAAAGTTAAACAAAATAAAATATGTCAATCTTTAAGGGAAAAAGGGCCCTTTTTCGAGATGGTTCCCGGTATAAACCCGGGACCAAAGTCTTGTCATGCTCTGCCTCGCCGGTAGGTGGCGACGCAGACTGCGGTTTCCCGCCACAGCGACAGGTCTATTTTTAGCTCCGCGTTTCGCCTGTGTGCGCATGCGCGGCCTGGGGACCGTGGGCGTGTCCGTCTCAACCTCACGTGTTGGCGCTGACCGAACCTGCAGTTGTGCTTTCAGGCCGACAGGGGGCGGTGCGGGGCCGAGCCCGCATCGATCGTGACCAGGTATTTCCCAACTCACGGAGCATTAACGAGGAGGAGGAGGAGGAGGAGCCCTCGCTGGGGAGAGAGGAGCCCTCGCTGGGGAGAGAGGAGCCCTCGCTGGGGAGAGAGGAGCCAGGCCGCACCAATAATCCCGAACACCCGGTGGGTTCCCCGTTGATCAGTTTCCTGAAAGTCAGATGATCAAATGGGTCGAAAGCAGAGGCGTTAGACAGACTGGTTTTACTGGTGCAGAGGATCCTTTGACTGGTCGTGCTGGGAAACAAGCCCGTTCTAATCACATCGATGGAACATACATCAAATCAAAAACATGGGGGGGGGAATGAAAATA
>CAAE01007484.1:23821-35752 GCA_000180735.1 Tetraodon nigroviridis | reverse complement strand
CTGTTGATGTTGCTCTTCATTTGGGGTCGATCGTCAGTATCACGAATCCGTTCTTTCAATACAGGCGGGATGTGGGGGGGGGGGGGGGTTCTCAACGAAAAGTGGCAGATGGGCTGTTTTCACAGGCTCCTCCTCTCCACACACACACACACACACACACACACATCAGATGGATGTGGTGAAATTGTAATGAGCCAAGCCGAGGTCAAAGGTCTCAATCCCAGAGGGCCCAGAGGACGCGTGTGGAGGCCGGATGTTGTAAATGGACAGTAGCATGAGTGTGTGTGTGTGTGTGTGTGTGTGTGTTACAGTTGATTTGGAGGACTTTTTTAGAGCTTTTAGCACCTTTTTGCTTGATCAACTTTAACCAGAAGGCAGCCGTCGGCGTGCTGAAGGGTGGGATGTCGCCACGGAGACCCCGGAACGCTGGACGCTGCGGCCCAGGACGGCACCAACTCAGTCAAGGTGGCGCCGCCGATGTTCTCCCAACCTTCTTGTGATTCCACCAAGAAACCCGCCTCGGCTCCTCCTGAGAAGGTTTGCCCGGCGTTCGATAGGAGCAAAGCCTCCAAAGCAACTGATGAAAGGAATTAAGAGAAGCTGAGCGAAGGAACGCCGCCTAAATTTGCTGCATAAGTAATTGGGATCAATAGTTCCATTTGACAGCTGGTTCTTTGAGGGTCTTCTACCTTTCATCAAGTTCACCGCTGAACTCAGCCCCAACGCTGCAAAAAGTGGCCGCAATTACAGTAACGAGTGGGAGAAAAAAAGGAGTCATCGGGGAAAGGGGAAAGTTCTGGAATAACTAACTCCAGAAACTTCAAAGCAGGATGAGTGTCGGACTCGAGTTCAGTTCGGAGATTTCAAGGGAAAAGTTGTTTTTTTACTTCTACAAATCGATTTGTAAAGGTTGGGGCTAATTTTAGTTTTGCCTCCCTTGTTTACGTAACATGCACGTGTGTTTGACGTGTGGCGTAACTCCCAGAAACAGTCGTCAGGATCTTCCAAACGAGATCTTAGTTGATAATAATCAAAGGAATCTGAGACCTGAGCGTTCTTTCATCACCTCGCTACACCGGGAACCAACAATCGGATTCAGGGCAGCTCGCTCCGATCCCCCCTCCCCTCACTTCTTTTAGTGTAAAACAGACCTCGTTTGCGATCTGCTCACCTCGTTAAAACACCACGTGCGCGCCGGCCCTCCTGCGATCCCACAAACCCGGCGTCTTAGCGGCCGTTAGCGACGCTAAATCCACCCTAAGCTGCAGCAGCACTCAACTCTGCATTGATAATTGAAAAGCGCAGCGGCGGCGATTAATTTTTGACAGTGTTGTGGTTTTTAGAGACGGCCGCGCCTCCCCAGGCCCCGGGCCCCGGGCCCCAGGCCCCAGGCCCCGGCGTGGTTGATGTGAGAAACCCCGGTGAATCAAAGCTCTGGCCGGGCTCCCGGGAGCCTCCCCGCCCTCCCTCCATCGCTGGGTTGGGTTTTAATGCCTACCTGGGGGAGCGGAGGGGAGGCGGAGGCGAGGAAGCCCAGCTCCTCTGCCTCCGCGTCGATACTTTCCCTCCGCAGCCGCGCTCCATCGCAGCCCGTCTGCCCTTAACCAGTGGAAGGCCGACCTGCTTCCACCGAGCCGCCTCTCCTCTCCTCCTCTCGCTAACTTTAACTCCAGCCTTGTCAGGCTAAACACACACTCGTCCTCTTTTGATCTACCCTCCGCTCAGCACTTAGCATCGACGTTCGCCGCGTGCATGCATGTGTTCGACGTGCGCGTGGGCCTCTGTCCCATGTTATGGTATTCCACGTCCTTCCGCAGGATTAACGACAACCCGGCGGCTTGTTGCCTCTGGAAACGTGTTGGCAGCCTCCGAGAAGCCGCAGCAGGGACGAAGGTGCGCTCACACACCTAATCTCTCTCACACACACACACACACACACTCCAGCCAGGACAGCTGAGGCCTCGACTGGGAGTCAAAAACGCCACCTGACCCTCATGAGATCCCCCTAAAAAAGGGCCCATCGTGAATTAATTCCTCAAATCAGAGGCTCTTCTCCGCTTGTTCCACGTCTGCACGTGCACATCACCTCCTCCTGCACGTGCACATCACCTCCTCCTGCACGTGCACATCACCTCCTCCTGCACGTGCAGTTACCCGATACAGATGCAGACACACCTGAAGACCACGACTGGAGCGACAAAATCCACATTTCTGTCAGGAAACTCGGGATTATGAAAAACGTCCAATTTGCTTCAGTCTGTGTGTGTGTGTGTGTGTGTGTGTGTGTGTGTGTGTGTGTGTGGCTGAAATCAGGTGTTTCTCCTGTTGAAACGCTCCCGTCCAGCTGTGAGAGCGCATCGATTCAGAACTACCCGCAGAGCTTTTTGATAATCTTTTTATCTCCGCAGAATAAAACCACTCGCGGCTTCAACGCAGCAACTTTTGGGAACGTCGATAGCGGATCAAAACCGGGGCGACTTTCCGACACAACTTTCAAAAGCAAACAAACAAACAAAGACTAAAAAAACAAAAAAACCCAGTTGTTAGTTCCTCAGTGGGCCAGTAAACAGGAAGGTGTGGTCCAACTGGAGGAGGATGAAGCTCCAAAAGATGTTTGGCCTCGCCTTCTGGAGAGGACATGTTAGCATGCTAGCTGAAGGGGAGTCTGAACCTTTGTCAACCAATCAAAGGCTCTGAGGGGCCGGAATAAAGAGGTCATCGGGCCACTTGTGGCCCCCGGGCCTCAGTTTGCCCACCATCACCCAGGCGTCGACGGAAGAAGACAGAACGTTACCCATCTGACCTCCGCCGAAGCTCCGCCCCAAATCTTCGGGTTGTCGTTCCTTTTTTCCCCGCCGCTTTGATCTTTTCTCCCAGTTAAAAGCCAATAACTGAAGGGCTGAACTTTACTTCGCCGGATGAAAAACAGACATGTTCTGAAGGTGGACGAGAGCGAGATCAAAGGGAGCGACTGATGGGTTTCTGTGATCAGAGATCGATGAGGACGCGGTGAACACGGCGAGCAAAGCCGGTCAATTCCAAACAAAAAAACCAAAGAAAAACCCGAATACGGACGTTTACGGGACGGAGGCACCGGATTGGAAATGACTGGACCACAGCTGAGATTTTTCCATTTTTATTGACACGACTTCAACAACACAGGTGACGTATTTAAAGTGACGTAGAAGAAGAAGAAGAAGAGGAAGTAGGTTGCCCCTCCTCTTCTGTACATGCAGACAACACCCAACTATCCAGGCGGGGCACAAACACAAACAGGCGGAGGGGAGATCAGCTGATCCGGGGGAGGAAAGTGGGACTTTTCAGAACTTTTCCAGCGTCTGACCAACCGTGCTTCCGATTCCGGGTGAACAAACTCATCCTGTTACTTACTCTCCTGCGTTTTCTCACCTTTCCTCTCCCACGAGGCGGCCAAAAAAAAGAAATAAAGTCCTCCTTCCACCCTGGCGGAGCAGAGGATTAGGATCGGAAAGGCGCCTGGACTTCGGCGGATTCCAGAAAGCTCCTCCATCCGGCAGCTGTGAAAAGCTTTGACACGCTCCGCGTTCCAGGTGTGTGAGGGAGGACGATAAGATGGAGGCCTCCGAAGAGAAAAGGGGCGGGCGGGGGCTCCGACGCCTCAAAGTCCCAGTTGAAAAAACAAACCTGACAAATTAGCATTCGGGAATGACTGTTTTTCCCTTTAGGTAAACCGGGTTTCAACATGGAGTTGACCTGGTGACCTTTAGGCAGCTTCTGTTTAACCAGTGAGCACGACGCGCACACAACCGCTCGCCGTTAGAAGATTCCGGAGCTGTTGCCAGGCTCACCGGGGCGTCCTCGGGAACCCGAGCAGACGCCGATCAGCGGCTAAAATAAATTAAAAATATCAACGCAATCCCAAAACAGGCCTAGCGTCTCCGGAATGGACGCAGACGCTTCGGTGTGTGTGTGTGTGTGTGTAATATTGAACAGCCTGGACCAGAGGAAATCAGCAAACGGACAAAGAGTGTGAGAACCGACCTACACACACTGCAAATCCTAAACATCTATCACGAGGGGCTTTGATGTGAGGCTTTAATGTGTGGGCTTTGATGCGCGACCCAACCTTCTCTTCTCCTGGTTGTTGTTCTTCCGGTGGACCAAAGCGGAGCGGACAGCTCGCTTGGGACGCCGGCCTGGGACCAATCCCCAGGAGAGGAAGCGGGCGGAGGCCTACACCATGAAGCGGTGCTCCTTGCCGTCGTGGGCCATGAGGATGACGTTGCGGTTGGAGGTCCAGATGAGGCGCGCCAGCTTCAGGTGGTTCTGGGAGCCCGGCGACGCCGGCTTGCACCGGCGGGACCTGGTAGGTCTTGATGCAGCGGAGCTGGGCGGGCCGAGTTCAGCATCCCGATGCTGCCCAGCAGGCTGGTGTTCATCTGGGGAGGAAGAGGAGAACATCTGGAGCATCTGGAGCGGCTAAGGTGCACGAGGAGAGATTGGTCAGGGTCAGCTGAGCCCTGGACACACACACACACACACACGTCAGATCTGCGCTCCTCATCCCTGACTGGAAGCAGCTGTCCCAGATGAGCAGATCACACACACACACACACACACACACACACGCACACACGCACACACGCTAGCAGATGCAGCATCCAAGTCACCCTGTCAGCTGATCTAAAAGGCACAGTCTGGGTCATGGAAGAGGAGCCACAGCCAGCGCGCGCGCGTGCGCGCACGTGTGTGTGTGTGTGTGTGTGTGTCTGACTATCTGTCTGTATGTGTATGTATTTTAATTTTGTGTGTGTCTGTAAAGAAAAACTCAGCTTGCAGAAAATCGTTGGCTAAGACGACACTCACAGCACATGCACCGAATTTGTGCAAACACAGACACACTTGAATTTGTGCAAACACACACACACACACACACACACACACACAGGGTCACAGACGCTCAGACACCGACTGAGCGTCTGCTGGCTCATTACCACAGCAGCCGTCTTGTCGGAGCACTAGAAGCAGTTGATGCTTACAGTAATGCCATTAGTGTGTGTGCGCGTGTGTGTGTGTGTGTGTGTGTGTGTGTGTGTTAGTCTGTTTATGTGTGTGTCCTTGCACAGAACCTCCTCAAAACCTCCTCAGTTCTCCTAAGAAGCTCCTCTGAGTCTTCCTGTGTGTGTCGTGTTGTATCTGCTGCAGTGGTCTCCTCTGAATGTCGTTGTTGTTCTTTCATCTTTCTCAGACCCTCCTCAGATATTCATCTGACGGCTCCTCGGACCCTCCTCAGATCTTCCTCAGACCCTCCTCAGACCTCCTCAAACCCTGCTCAGACCCTCCTCAGACCCTCCTCAGACCCTCCATCAGAACCTCCTCAGACCCTCCTCAGACCCTCCTCAGAACCTCCTCAGACCCTCCTCAGACCCTCCTCAGACCCTCCTCAGACCCTCCTCAGACCCTCCTCAGACCCTCCTCAGACCCTCCTCAGACCCTCCTCAGACCCTCCTCAGATCTTCCTCAGACCTCCTCAGACCCTCCTGGCGTCCACCCGTCTCTCGGCAGCGTGAGGGCCAACCTCGGGGAGCCTTACCTGCCAGAAGGAGATGTGGCTGTCGGCGTTGGAGTAGGTTGCCAGGTAACGGCCGTCGGGAGCGAAGGCCACGGCTGTGATGGGCCCCTTGTGTCCGTGGATGTTCTGGGGAGACAAAGGGAAACCCTGCTGTGACCCGGAGGAGCTCCTTCCTTAGCGGCTGCTCGGCCGCTCCTTTCCCGAACCCCGTCGCCGACGGCGACCAGGAATGAATCGTCTGGTTGAGGAGTTCCTCAAGCTCCTGCCGAGGCTAAACTCGTTTTTTCCCTCCATTCAGAGGTGGTAGAAATCTCATCAAGGCGTCCTCAGAAACGGGTCTTTGCGGCCCAGATCTTGGCTGACACCAAGTGTCGGCTGTGGATGAGATAATTCCATCGGATGAGGGCCGTTTCTGGCCCAGCAGATGCCGCCTCGGCAACTCCAGGGACCCAAATTAACGCTACGCTAACGCAATAAAGCGTCCCGGCAGATGAGGGGTGGGCGAGGCAATAAAGCCCCTCCAGGAGTCCTGGTCCGGGGTGCCGGTGCCTGGGATTACACACTCCCACCTCCAGATGAGATTAAGATATGTTGCCCAAGGCCGCCGCCGCCATGAAATAACACGTCTTTGGTGATTAAAGCTGGAGAAGCACTCAATGAAATGAAAATCTCATCTTTTTCATTCGCTTTGTCCCTCCTTTGAGGGGAAATCCTATTAGATTCCAGCAGTGTGCTGAGAGGAGCTGGATTATTTGGCTGGCTCGACGTTGATATCACGCGTGTCTATCCACACACCCTCTTGAGGGTGAAGGTGGGGGGGGGGTGCTGAACCTCTACATTTGGCTTTTAAAAAAAAAATGTGAAGGCCCTGTGGACCGGACTCCATAACTCATCGGGCCACATGTGGCCCGCGGGCCTCAGTTTGCCCACCCCTGGTCTGACGATTGTGTGGACAGGTACGACACGTTGTTTGTTTGTCGTTGTTAGGTTATTATGGTCCTGTGTGTATTTCCCAAGGAACATGTGGGGTAGATCCGATTCTGGCCCCCACTGGCTGGTTTCTGACGGTAGCAGGAGGCGGCGAAGCTGAGACACACTCGACCCGAACGTCAGCTCCAGGAAGCTCCGTCTGCTCCAGGAAGCTCCGTCTGCTCCCAGACAGAAGCAGATGCAGACGGAGAGGAAGCTCCCTCAGATTGGTTCTTTGTGTTCAATTAGTAGACTCAGCAGAGTCTGTTGAAGAAGCACAGGAGGCAGCTGCGCACGCACACACACGCGCACGCACACACACGCGCACGCACGCACGCACGCACACGGATAGCACTAATGCAACTGACAAAGGGCCGTTCACGGAAACTGATCAAAGCTGTGCCAGATGGCCATGCAGGCGATGGCTAGGTACGCTTGGAAACACACACACACACACACACACACACACACACACACACACACACACACACACAAAGGAAACTCATAGATCCACTTAAACATTAACTTTGCCTCATCATTGCCCCTTAAGCTCCCTAAATTGCCCTTAAACTCTCTAATTTGCCCTTAAACTCCTTGTTTAGGGACAATGTGTCACAACTGTTTGTGTTTATGACCTGAGAATAATTAAAAATTTCATGAACAGTGGAACACCAGGTTGTTCCTATATGTAACTGTGTAGTTACACACACAGGTTGCGGCTCGTGCTGCGGAAAACACACACTCATTCGTTAGTGACCAAGCGGCGCAAAAAAAACATGTTTTCAGACAAAAACTGTGATTGGGTGAATGGGTTGTTTCAGATCTGGCAGCTAGCCGTTAGCTCCGGAAGCAGCCCAACCTTCCCCTCTGTGGGGGGGGCTCTCTATCCATACCTGGCATTTTCCCGTGCGGACGTCGTAGAGGGCCACGGAACCCTGGCGAGCGCCAACAGCGATGCGGTGACTCCGGTCGCAGTAACCAACCATGTAGAACCTGAGAAAAACACACAGACACCCAACTTTTGCTAAAACCACTGAAAATTCAGAAGAGCGAGAACATTGTTTAAAAATAATAACAAAGCACAGTTCTTGTGTTTGATCTTGTGTTTGAGTTGAAGACTTTTGCATTAACAAACACACACACACACACACACACACACACACACACACACACACACACACACTCACTTGCAAATGGCAGGGAAACATTCCTGAAGTCCTTTTTTCTTCACAAGAGAACCTTCAATACAGTACATGATGATGTCCATGACCTAAACCAGGACAGAGGGAGACAAAAGATAGATCCTTGATGAATCCCTAGGGGGAAATTCCCACTTCAGGCAGCTTAAAAGTGGAAACACACATTAGGAAAATACAAAAAAGAATGAAAGAAACATAAAAACTACAATACTAAAAGCTAATACTAAAATACAGAAACGAAAATACAAAAACTAAAATGCTAAATCCTAAAACGACAATGTGCTAGGACTGTAACTATAATTAAAGTAACCGTAACTCTACTAAAAGGAAAGAGGAGCTAGCCGAAAGCGCGTCGGCTTCAGGCGCGTTCCGTCTCTACCTCCACCAGCAGGTCCACCACATCTCCAGGCATCTTCTCGATCAGGATGTCGATGACTCGCAGGATCTCCGTCTTGGCTCGGGCCAGCGTGGTGGTGTGCACGTTCTGCTGCGACTGCGAGTTGGCCTGAGCTGCGTTGTACCGGTGAACCTGCGGAGACGCAAGCATGCAGCCGCTATCGCCAACACAAGGACACTTCAAAACATAGAGCAACTACTGGAAGGTACAGTTAGCCTAGCATCATAGAACAACGCTGCTGCAGCTCCAGCTCCAAAGGAAGCATCTGGTTTCTGCTCAAGGTCTGCAGAGTGGAGCGACACAGTAAGATACGCTAATGCTAATTAGCAGCAATGAACAGAAAATAGGGCGTGATCCATGATTGAGAGAATCTGCTAGCTAACACACAAGGCAGTTTTTTTTTAAAGATAATTATATTATAATGATAATCCAGGGAAAGTAAAGAGCTAACGTGAGCTTGTTAAATAGTTCAACTGTAAAAGTCAGTTAAGTGTGTATTTTTTGAGCACGATCATCAGAGCACGAACATCACGGATGCTTTCCAATAAAGTTGGAGTGATTTTCAAAAGAAAGTAGCAGTGTGCCTGGTTTCCTTCTACTGTTCCTTGATTCATCGCCGGTATTCCTGGCAGAATACCGGATTACTAAAATAATGGATGACTGCAGCCCTCCACACAAGTGGAAGGAGTGCGAGCGTAGTGGGCGTCACCTCTCTGGCGATAGTGGTGATGAAGGCGGGCGGTCGAGCCGTGGCGATGAGGGACAGAGCGTGGCGAGCCGAGCGGGCGGAATCTGCCGGCGGGTTGAGCGGCAGGCCCATGGTGATACTGGGGAGACCGGAGGGGGAGACCGGGGGAGAAGATGATTCATTCAGGGGCCAAAAAACCCTCCGAGGGTCTACACACAACAGCAGAGACGCTGCGACGACGGACGCATCAGTGAGCATTTTTGTCTTTTTACAAACTCCCCCCGACAGGAAACAATCATAGCGGCTTTTAAAGAGGTCCGAGGACAGCCGAGACCCTTTAATGGCGGCGAAGACGAAAGCGAGAGAGGGAGAGAGAGAGAGAGAGAGAGAGAGAGAGAGAGAGAGAGAGAGAGAGAGAGAGAGAGAGAGAGAGAGAGAGAGAGAGAGAGAGAGAGAGAGAGAGAGAGAGAGAGCCTCGCTAACACATGCAGCCAGGAGATTAGCAGGCAGCTTATGATGTCAAGGCCAAGTCAATGGGAGCCATTCGGCAGACGATGGCATAATGGACTCCCACAATGCAACAGGAATTAGACACACACACCCTAACAGCTGGCCCCACACCCCTCTGTGAGTGTGTGTGTGCACGGGAGATGGAAAAGCACCCCTCCCTTCCCCTCCCCTCCCCGCCCTCATCCACCTCCCCTTGTCAGGAGATGAAGGGGAGGGTGGAGGCGTGGAGGCACGGCCGCACAGCGCCGTCCATCTCCTCTGATTACGAATCGCGGCTACGGAGGCGCTAATTAATACGAGCAAGTATCGGCAATACATCAGCAGTGCTGAAATGTTTCATTTCACCTCCAGGGCCGCAGGAGAGCAAGGAGCTAATGGCGCCGACAAGCACCCAGGTTAATAACCCACACTGAGCATGTGTAATAAAAGAATCCCCATTCTTATTACTTTTCCCAAAGGGGGGGGGAACGGTAGCGACACAATCGGGCAGGAAAACTCAAAAAAGGTGTGTGTGGAGAAAGAAGAGAGGTGGCCAGAGAAGAGAACACACACACAAAAAACCCACTGGCATCAACGTTGTTACAGTAATAACACAGTAATAACATTTTGTTCATTCATACAAAGCCAATGCTGCGTTTTGAATGAGACTGAAGTGATTTTGCAAAAACCACTCTGGTTCAGAGGTGCTGCGGCTCTCGCGCAGACGTGCTCTCTACTTTCACCACTTTGACCTGCTCCGGCCCACGCCGCCGAGTTCCAGCCCCCCTCAGAGGGCCCATATCAGCGGAGACGGCAAAGATGATCGATTATTTCCCGTGTGTGAATCGCCTCAGTCACATGATGGAAGGAGCACAGCAGCAACAGGCCAAGCGTGTGTGCGTGCGTGCGTGTGCGTGTGCGTGCGCGTGCGCGTGTGCGTGTGCGTGTGTGTGTGTGTGTGTGTGTGTGTGTGTGCATCGTGGGTTTGTTCTTGTTGTTGTTGTTAGCTCCTCGCTGACCCCTGAGCTTCTCCGGGTCGGGATGCTGCGCTAACTCGAGCACAGAGATGCAGAAATCCTCATTCTTTGTGCGTGCGTGTGCGTGCGCGTGCGTGTGTGTGTGTGTCGGACCCACTTGGCCAGCTGCTTCTCAGCATCGGCGCAGAGCTCCAGCAGCCCCATGAGGACCGCCGACACGTCCATGTAGGGCTCCCAGACGGTGAAGCCCCGGCCGATCAGGTCGATGGCGGTGCGGCGGATGGTGTTGTGGGCGGGCAGCTTGGGACTGGGCGGCTGCAGCAGCAGGAACGTCAGCGCCTTGCCTGCAGACGCACGGAGAAAGCGCAATCGCCTTTCCATGTTAGGTTAAATGAGACGATATTAGGACTCTTTCAGCAAAGCAGCATTCTGTGATTCTTCTTTAAGGGCAGTGCACGTTGGCATGCAGTTCTATTTTACCGCTCTTTAATATTCTAATGAATGTTGGTAACTTGTGAAAAGAGCTAATTAGCTAACATAATAAACAACAACAGAGCACCAAACAAGCCGTTTGTGTTCTGGACACCAACAAGATCTAAAAAACAAACCAGTTTGTATCATTTCGGCTCCAACTGGACCCTCAGGTCTCACCTTTTTAGCAGATTCTTTGCTTCAGGAGCTAAAATCTGTAGGAATTCCAAAAAAGCAAACAGTTTGAACGTCTGCCGCTCATTTTCCCCCGCCACAACTAACCAGCGGAGGCTGTTAGCAACCCTACCCCTCTTTATTTCGTCCTCTTATTTCGTTCTTCCTGCCACACGTGTTTGGGGGGTTATTTCCTCTCGTTTTGGGGTGATTTACATACGCGCATTAGCTCAGTCAGGTGGGTGTGTGTCACTGATGGTGGTGAAAAATCACAGGCGTTACTGGACGATCTTGACTTTACGGCGCTTCCCTCCAGAGGGCGGACAGACGGACGCGGGTTCGGGGGCCGTTTCTCAGGGCAGACATCTTTGTTTAAAGGCAGGCCCGGACCCAGATATTGACAAAGCATCAGCTGGCCATAATGAGCTGTTAGTTACAGCTGTAACGACGCTACGTTAGCCCAGGAGAGGGCAATTAGCGGCAAGCAGGAAGTAGGGAAGCTAGCGGACTGAATGAAGGAGCGAGCGGTTGGTGGCGTTTGAAGTTTAGCAGGCTGAGTGGAGCGCTAACAGGCTTTTTACTGTCCACACGCTGGCTGGCTGCTCAGCTTTCATCCCCCCCTCCTCTCCTCCTGGCCGAGGAGGTGAGGAGGGGGGGATGTGGGGGTGCAGAGCCGGGTCGGAGCGGCTGCAGAAGGAGGGAAGTTAAAGCTAACCAGCAAGCGGACGGTGCTCGGGCGGCACTGCGGTCCAGAGGTGGGACAGCAGGAGTCTCTTCTATCGGGTCCATCTGAATCCTCGGTTCATTCAATCATCCGTTCTTCCTCCCCTCCTTCCTTAGGCCCAACCTCCCCCTCTGTTTCGCCTCCACCCCCGCCAGCCAATCCTTTCTTTATGGACTACTGTAGCTACTGTGGACAGCTCTCATTCATCACACGTGCGCGCGCACACGGCGCTGTGTAGCAACAACACTCATCCATCTTTGACTTTCATAACACAGAAAGAAGAGAGGAGACG
>CAAE01007484.1:0-23771 GCA_000180735.1 Tetraodon nigroviridis | reverse complement strand
GGGCTCTCTATCCATACCTGGCATTTTCCCGTGCGGACGTCGTAGAGGGCCACGGAACCCTGGCGAGCGCCAACAGCGATGCGGTGACTCCGGTCGCAGTAACCAACCATGTAGAACCTGAGAAAAACACACAGACACCCAACTTTTGCTAAAACCACTGAAAATTCAGAAGAGCGAGAACATTGTTTAAAAATAATAACAAAGCACAGTTCTTGTGTTTGATCTTGTGTTTGAGTTGAAGACTTTTGCATTAACAAACACAAAAACACACACACACACACACACACACACACACTCTCACTTGCAAATGGCAGGGAAACATTCCTGAAGTCCTTTTTTCTTCACAAGAGAACCTTCAATACAGTACATGATGATGTCCATGACCTAAACCAGGACAGAGGGAGACAAAAGATAGATCCTTGATGAATCCCTAGGGGAAATTCCCACTTCAGGCAGCTTAAAAGTGGAAACACACATTAGGAAAATACAAAAAAGAATGAAAGAAACAAAAACTACAATACTAAAAGCTAATACTAAAATACAGAAACGAAAATACAAAAACTAAAATGCTAAATCCTAAAACGACAATGTGCTAGGACTGTAACTATAATTAAAGTAACCGTAACTCTACTAAAAGGAAAGAGGAGCTAGCCGAAAGCGCGTCGGCTTCAGGCGCGTTCCGTCTCTACCTCCACCAGCAGGTCCACCACATCTCCAGGCATCTTCTCGATCAGGATGTCGATGACTCGCAGGATCTCCGTCTTGGCTCGGGCCAGCGTGGTGGTGTGCACGTTCTGCTGCGACTGCGAGTTGGCCTGAGCTGCGTTGTACCGGTGAACCTGCGGAGACGCAAGCATGCAGCCGCTATCGCCAACACAAGGACACTTCAAAACATAGAGCAACTACTGGAAGGTACAGTTAGCCTAGCATCATAGAACAACGCTGCTGCAGCTCCAGCTCCAAAGGAAGCATCCGGTCTCTGCTCAAGGTCTGCAGAGTGGAGCGACACAGGTAAGCTACGCTAATGCTAATTAGCAGCAATGAACAGAAAAATAGGGCGTGATCCATGATTGAGAGAATCTGCTAGCTAACACACTTTAGAGCTCTGTGGAAAGGCAGTTTTTTTTTTTAAAGATAATTATATTATAATGATAATCCAGGGAAAGTAAAGAGCTAACGTGAGCTTGTTAAATAGTTCAACTGTAAAAGTCAGTTAAGTGCAGGGGTGGGCAATTATTTTGCCTGAAGGGCCACATTGGGTTTTAGATCTTGATGAAGGGGCCGGCCAATTGAGGATTGGAGGTTAACTAAAAATTGTGCTGGATAGATTATTAACATGTTAGACTATTAACATGGACTAGAACATGTTAGCATGCTAGGTGAATAGGGGGTTAAACTTCTTTCTAACCAGTCAAGCTGACAACTTTCTTAATTTGGTTTGTGAAAACTTGTTGTAAAGGCTCAGCGGGCCGGATTAAACAGCTCATCGGACCACATGTGGCCCCCGGGCCTTAGTTTGCCCACCTCTGGTTAAGTGTGTATTTTTTGAGCACGATCATCAGAGCACGAACATCACGGATGCTTTCCAATAAAGTTGGAGTGATTTTCAAAAGAAAGTAGCAGTGTGCCTGGTTTCCTTTCTACTGTTCCTTGATTCATCGCCGGTATTCCTGGCAGAATACCGGATTACTAAAATAATGGATGGACTGCAGCCCTCCACACAAGTGGAAGGAGTGCGAGCGTAGTGGGCGTCACCTCTCTGGCGATAGTGGTGATGAAGGCGGGCGGTCGAGCCGTGGCGATGAGGGACGAGAGCGTGGCGAGCCGAGCGGGCGGCGAATCTGCCGGCGGGTTGAGCGGCAGGCCCATGGTGATACTGGGGAGACCGGAGGAGGGGAGACCAGGGGGAAGATGATTCATTCAGGGGCCAAAAAACCCTCCGAGGGTCTACACACAACAGCAGAGACGCTGCGACGACGGACGCATCAGTGAGCATTTTTGTCTTTTTACAAACTCCCCCCGACAGGAAACAATCACAGCGGCTTTTAAAGAGGTCCGAGGACAGCCGAGACCCTTTAATGGCGGCGAAGACGAAAGCGAGAGAGGGAGAGAGAGAGAGAAAGAGAAAGAGAGAGAGAGAGAGAGCCTCGCTAACACATGCAGCCAGGAGATTAGCAGGCAGCTTATGATGTCAAGGCCAAGTCAATGGGAGCCATTCGGCAGACGATGGCATAATGGACTCCCACAATGCAACAGGAATTAGACACACACACCCTAACAGCTGGCCCCACACCCCTCTGTGAGTGTGTGTGTGCACGGGAGATGGAAAAGCACCCCTCCCTTCCCCTCCCCTCCCCGCCCTCATCCACCTCCCCTTGTCAGGAGATGAAGGGGAGGGTGGATGGGGTGGAGGCGTGGCCGCACAGCGCCGTCCATCTCCTCTGATTACGAATCGCGGCTACGGAGGCGCTAATTAATACGAGCAAGTATCGGCAATACATCAGCAGTGCTGAAATGTTTCATTTCACCTCCAGGGCCGCAGGAGAGCAAGGAGCTAATGGCGCCGACAAGCACCCAGGTTAATAACCCACACTGAGCATGTGTAATAAAAGAATCCCCATTCTTATTACTTTTCCCAAAGGGGGGGGGAACGGTAGCGACACAATCGGGCAGGAAAACTCAAAAAAGGTGTGTGTGGAGAAAGAAGAGAGGTGGCCAGAGAAGAGAACACACACACAAAAAACCCACTGGCATCAACGTTGTTACAGTAATAACACAGTAATAACATTTTGTTCATTCATACAAAGCCAATGCTGCGTTTTGAATGAGACTGAAGTGATTTTGCAAAAACCACTCTGGTTCAGAGGTGCTGCGGCTCTCGCGCAGACGTGCTCTCTACCTTCACCACTTTGACCTGCTCCGGCCCACGCCGCCGAGTTCCAGCCCCCCTCAGAGGGCCCATATCAGCGGAGACGGCAAAGATGATCGATTATTTCCCGTGTGTGAATCGCCTCAGTCACATGATGGAAGGAGCACAGCAGCAACAGGCCAAGCGTGTGTGTGTGTGTGCGTGTGTGTGCATCGTGGGTTTGTTCTTGTTGTTGTTGTTAGCTCCTCGCTGACCCCTGAGCTTCTCCGGGTCGGGATGCTGCGCTAACTCGAGCACAGAGATGCAGAAATCCTCATTCTTTGTGCGTGCGTGTGTGTGCGCGTGTGTGCGTGTGTGTGTCGGACCCACTTGGCCAGCTGCTTCTCAGCATCGGCGCAGAGCTCCAGCAGCCCCATGAGGACCGCCGACACGTCCATGTAGGGCTCCCAGACGGTGAAGCCCCGGCCGATCAGGTCGATGGCGGTGCGGCGGATGGTGTTGTGGGCGGGCAGCTTGGGACTGGGCGGCTGCAGCAGCAGGAACGTCAGCGCCTTGCCTGCAGACGCACGGAGAAAGCGCAATCGCCTTTCCATGTTAGGTTAAATGAGACGATATTAGGACTCTTTCAGCAAAGCAGCATTCTGTGATTCTTCTTTAAGGGCAGTGCACGTTGGCATGCAGTTCTATTTTACCGCTCTTTAATATTCTAATGAATGTTGGTAACTTGTGAAAAGAGCTAATTAGCTAACATAATAAACAACAACAGAGCACCAAACAAGCCGTTTGTGTTCTGGACACCAACAAGATCTAAAAAACAAACCAGTTTGTATCATTTCGGCTCCAACTGGACCCTCAGGTCTCACCTTTTTAGCAGATTCTTTGCTTCAGGAGCTAAAATCTGTAGGAATTCCAAAAAAGCAAACAGTTTGAACGTCTGCCGCTCATTTTCCCCCGCCACAACTAACCAGCGGAGGCTGTTAGCAACCCTACCCCTCTTTATTTCGTCCTCTTATTTCGTTCTTCCTCCTTTGGGGGGTTATTTCCTCTCGTTTTGGGGTGATTTACATACGCGCATTAGCTCAGTCAGGTGGGTGTGTGTCACTGATGGTGGTGAAAAATCACAGGCGTTACTGGACGATCTTGACTTTACGGCGCTTCCCTCCAGAGGGCGGACAGACGGACGCGGGTTCGGGGGCCGTTTCTCAGGGCAGACATCTTTGTTTAAAGGCAGGCCCGGACCCAGATATTGACAAAGCATCAGCTGGCCATAATGAGCTGTTAGTTACAGCTGTAACGACGCTACGTTAGCCCAGGAGAGGGCAATTAGCGGCAAGCAGGAAGTAGGGAAGCTAGCGGACTGAATGAAGGAGCGAGCGGTTGGTGGCGTTTGAAGTTTAGCAGGCTGAGTGGAGCGCTAACAGGCTTTTTACTGTCCACACGCTGGCTGGCTGCTCAGCTTTCATCCCCCCCTCCTCGCCTCCTGGCCGAGGAGGTGAGGAGGGGGGGATGTGGGGGTGCAGAGCCGGGTCGGAGCGGCTGCAGAAGGAGGGAAGTTAAAGCTAACCAGCAAGCGGACGGTGCTCGGGCGGCACTGCGGTCCAGAGGTGGGACAGCAGGAGTCTCTTCTATCGGGTCCATCTGAATCCTCGGTTCATTCAATCATCCGTTCTTCCTCCCCTCGTTCCTTAGGCCCAACCTCCCCCTCTGTTTCGCCTCCACCCCCGCCAGCCAATCCTTTCTTTATGGACTACTGTAGCTACTGTGGACAGCTCTCATTCATCACACGTGCGCGCGCACACGGCGCTGTGTAGCAACAACACTCATCCATCTTTGACTTTCATAACACAGAAAGAAGAGAGGAGACGGAGAGTGGAAGAAAAACAAATGAATGGATCAAAGGAAGAAACACGTGAGATCGTCTGTGGCCACAGACCTCGTGTTGCCGCCATCGCTTTCACTTTCATCAAACCAAATGTTGGGTTGGCTTTCTTTTTCTTCCATCTTTTTTACCCTATTACATAGTAATTACAATGATGCTTCATTGTGTGAATTAAAACTAAAGGGAAGCTGAAAAGCGCTCATATCTCAACATTTATGTCCCTTTGTGGACATTTCAGTCTTTTGACCTGTTGTATGGCTACAGCCTCTGAAGCTGGGAGGTGGTCCCGCCTCCCCACACCGGGGGTGGGCAATTATTTAGCCTGAAAAACCACGTTGAGTCTTAGATCTTGGTCGGCCAAGCGGTGCAGGAAACTAACCCCCCAAATAAGGATCATAAACCTTTTCATTTGCATGTTGGAGACATGGGCCGGATTAAATAGTTCGGCGAGCCACAAGTGGCCCCCGGGCTTCAGTTTGCCCACCGCTGCGATACACCTTCAGAGGGTCCAGGTGTCACATTTTTGGTTAACAATGTTGGTAAAAGCGTGCTGTTTGAGTTAAATGGCAGCGCTGCATCGGGGAAGGCAGATGAGTGTGAGCCTGAATTATTTAGCGAGCCAGCAAGAAAGTAGCATATAGCATCACAATGTCCAGATGACTTCCATCCCGAGAGGTTGGTAAATGGTTCGAACACGGTGGAGCTCAGGTCAACAGGATCAATGTTTTCATCCGCTGAAATGAGCCTGGCTGCTCTGAGGTGTGTGTGTGTGTGTGTGACACACAGGTAAGGTGACCACCGTGCACAGGTCCCCATAAGGAGCATCACGCTCCAAAGCCTATCGGCAGGAATGCAGGCTCCACTGCTGGGTGGACGCCCCCGGAGGCAGCCAATCAGGGCTGGAGAGCAGCAACATGGAAGAGCAGCTGCGCTTAGTGCAAGTTTGATGCCCACCGAGGTCCATCGCTGCAGGCACAGCGTGGCACAGAGTGAGCGTGTGTGTGTGTGTGTGTGTGTCAGTGTCAAGCACCTAAAGGTGTCAGTGAAGACTCAGATTAGCCCTCTATGGTTAAGACCAACCCAACACTACACCCCCTACTTGTTGTTTGCCTCTGTCTAGGTTTGAATGGGCAGCTAGCTCAGCTAGGTTAATATGCTATGGCTAGGATAATATGCTATGGCTAGGATAATATGCTATGACAGAGATAATATCATGTTGATAGGAAGGGGGGTTCTGGTGCACTTGGGTTTTTCTGCTAACGATAAAGGAGAGCCCAGTAATTTGAAAGGAAGCCATCTGGACAATTTACTGTAAAAAGCACCAGTCGAAAGCGCTAACGCAACAAATCGGAACCACTATCCACGGTCGGTAAATTACTCTGATTCATTAAGGGTTAGCATGTGTGTTAAAGCTCAATATGCTCCTAGGATAACATATAAAAAAGGAAAAAATAGACAATATAAACCATCAATTGCAGTGAATTTTCTGACAATGAATCAAGTTCCTCATGGTGTCAGCCCTGGAGGTGTGTGTGTACTCACATGTGTGTCTAGCCAGTGAATAGTTGGATGATCCTCCGCTGGTCAGTCCGAAGCCCTCTGGGGCTTGTCCCCCAGCTCGGGCCCTTCCTGAGCCCTTGGGAGGCTCAATTTCAGCCCCAAACTCGGCCCCGATGACCCCCAGCAACACGATGGCGGTGGACTGCTTACGGCGCTCTTCGTACGAGTTGGGGATCTTCCTGGCATTTGGTGGAAGGCTGGAGAGACAGCCTGGAGGGGACGCACAGAAAGGGAATTTAGGTACCACACACACACAGCAGAACCACACAGACACGCACAAGAGCAGCGGAGACACAAGAGTCTCCAGTGTCTGTGTGTGTAGCAGAAAGTAATGCATTTTTACAGCTTCACACCAAACATCGCTTAAAAAAAACAACTTTTCCTCCCATTGATATCAATAAACCTGGAAAAAGTAGTTAAAAAATAGTAACAAATCAGTTGTGCGTTGAGTGAAATGATGATGACTGCTCTTAGCCAATCTGCTCTGTGTGTGTGTGTGTGTGTGTGTGTCGTAGGTGTGGGGGGTGGGGCAACGTTGAAAGGTGGCCAGAGAACAAACCCCAGCAGGCCTGTGAGTCTCCAGAGTGCTGCAAACAACCGAGCAGGCACACTTTTATTGTCCTGGTATTAACCATCGCTCACACACAGGCACGCACGGACACGTGCGCCCGCACACACCCCAGTGAGTGGATGAATGAATAAATGAATGAATGAATGAATGAATGAGGATGACTGTCTGTAATGGTGTGTCTGCACTGTGACTAAATGCTTTCAGGAGAAAGAGGGGGTGAGGGGGACATGCGTAACACACAGAAAGCATCGCAGTGGGAGACGAGAGCTCTTCACACACCCCGGATAAAGGCCCCCTTAGGACTACCTTAAGACTGAATGTGCTCTCCTTCTATGTCTGTGTGTGTGTGATGTGTGTGTGTGTGTGTGTTGAAATATTGTTCATCACATCCACACCTACTTATTTCGTGTCTCTCTGGATGAGGGAGCACAGCGTTATTATGGATTTGTGCTGGGAACCGAACAGGCTCTCTCACTCTCTCCCTGTCTACACACACACACACACACACACACACACACACACACACACACACACACAGAAAACACTGGCACAGTGGAAGAAGTGGCGCAACTCTGATGGGTAATTAGCAAATTCGGAAGAGTTAAATGTGTAAAAGAGGCATTTTGTCACTAAATGTATCCAGAAATAAACTCAGATATAACATATAAACACATATAGACTAAAAAAAACCTGCAGTTATAATCTCTTATCAATCCATCCCCCCATATTTCCATACTATAACCTGGTGCTTTTTTCTAATGAGATTGCTGAAGGCCACCTGTCATTTGGAAGAAGGCCCAGCGGCCAGGGATGATAAATGGATTATAGATGGCATCCATCCTGGGGCCAGACTGGGCCAGTAGATAACAGAATTACAGATACCAGAGTCCCTCGCAGAATTAGGGAAAAAGTTGAGCTGTACGGACAAAGAGAGGGTCAAGACAGGCTGAGGGAGCAGCTCGCAGACCAACTCCAGACCTTTATCCACATATAAAGCTAGATTATGCAGAAACGAGTGCGCTAATCACTTTTTCCTTCCAATCTACCAGAAAGGATAAACAGGATTTTCTATCTCAGAAGCACCATCATGCGCCGCGTGAAGCTAAGGCAGGCGACCCATTCAAAAGACTAAAAAAAAACCTGTCACTTATAATCTCTTATCAACTCAATTTAAGGACAGAACACCAGAGTCAGTGAAGAACGCCTTACTGCCTCTAGTCTATGATCAATTTTATTCATATTTCGGGGAGGTTGTAGGGGGAAAACAGTAATAATTCAAAAGAAAAAAGAACTTTCTTTCAGTCTTTTTACCAGACTCCGGGAGCCCCATCCCCCCATATTTCCATACTATAACCTGGTGCTTTTTTCTAATGAGATTGCTGAAGGCCACCTGTCATTTGGAAGAAGGCCCAGCGGCCAGGGATGATAAATGGATTATAGATGGCATCCATCCTGGGGCCAGACTGGGCCAGTAGATAACAGAATTACAGATACCAGAGTCCCTCGCAGAATTAGGGAAAAAGTTGAGCTGTACGGACAAAGAGAGGGTCAAGACAGGCTGAGGGAGCAGCTCGCAGACCAACTCCAGACCTTTATCCACATATAAAGCTAGATTATGCAGAAAGGAGTGCGCTAATCACTTTTTCCTTCCAATCTACCAGAAAGGATAAACAGGATTTTCTATCTCAGAAGCACCATCATGCGCCGCGTGAAGCTAAGGCAGGCGACCCATTCAAAGTTATGTAACACACACCGTCTGTGTTTTTTCCCTGATTCTCTGTGGCATCACTTCCTGCCGCTCGACCTGTGCGGACATGCTGATTGATTTTTGAAACCTATCGATCGGCTTCCTTCACAAGCGGCAGATCTATTATAATGACATTGCATCTAAATCCCATTTGTTGTCCAACCTCCCAAACATAACGTAATAAGGTAAATCGGGGGAGCGGGCCCGGCTCCTGCCTCGGCCGAGTCTTCACAAAAACAAGGATGGATCGGGATTTTTAAAAAGGCTTCCTGCAGGAACTAACGCTTTCCTAAAGGGAAGGAACCAATCAACAAAGGGCAGGATGGCAGAATGTTACAAGCTGCAGAGTCCGTGCAATCAGAGCTAAAGACACCCACGTTGCTAACCCTAACCCTAACCCCTGGTTAAATATTTAGCCTGAAAGGCAACATTAGGTTTTGGATCTTAATGAACGGGCTGGCCAGGTGAAAGGCTGATGGGGGGGGCGCTGTCAAGTTGACAACCCTTGACAACCCCTCTTCATTTGGTGGCTTTTGGAGACATTTGTATGAAGGCCCAATTAAATAGTTCATCGGGCCACATGTGGCCCCCGGGCCTCAGTTTGCCCACCTCTGCCCTAGCCCTAACCCGGGAAGCCATTGTTGCTTAGTTTCTCCTTTTTTTCTTTTCTTTTCTTTTCTTTTTTTTTTTTGGGAGCCAGCATCTTATGTTTATTATGTTTTTAACAAAACAAATTTTCTTTGAACCTTGTGGCTAGCCAACATTTTACAATGTTATCGTGTGTTCCTACTTTCTATCCCATGTTTCCATCATTTAGAGTATTTTATTTTTTACAGTTTTGATCCTTTTTTTTGTTGGAGGTTATTCTGCGGAGGAAATCAAACCAACATCCTTCCCATCCTTCCTCCGCCAAGCCGCAGCCCCATAACCCCACGTCTATTGGAAATCATTGGAAGACTGGTAAAACCTGATCAACCGGGACTTAGGCAGGGGATCAATAGCACCGGGATGCTGATGTGAGAAAGGAGGGAGAGCGGGGGAAAGACGTGTGAGCAGAATGCAGGAAAACGCTGGAGTCAGAGGGGTTTAAAGAAAAAAAAACCCCCACTAAATATGAAACAGACACAGCAGGTGGAAAGAAGAAATAGATAAAAATACACATGAATATGACCCAAGGTGTGTTTTCTGCACCATCGTTCCTACAGTTTAAATGTGTAATTGTCTGGACTCTTTGAGGGGATGGGGGGGTCAAGGAGGAAGAAAGGAAGAAAGGAGGGGAGGGAAGGAGGGAGGGCAAAAGAGATAAGGAAGGAGCTGCTGCAGTCCAACCTGGGCTGAATATTCACCATTCCAGAGCCTAAAACACAGGAGAATCTGTTTCTTTCAGCTTCCCAGCATCCTTGACACTTTCTCTCCATAGTTTAATGGATATAAAACCCTACGTGTGATGTCAAAGCGCTAAAAGTCAACACTCCTAGTCTGTCGGTTAATCGGAGTTGGTTAATGAAGTCGGTTTGTCATCAAAAAGCCAGAGAAGCAGTCAGAGAAGGAGGCTTGCATCCATCGGCTAACCCGGTTAGTCATCTCCATCTGTGTTCCTAACACACACACACACACACACACAGGGGCACACACACACGGGCACACGTGCCCAAGGCCAGTGCTTTATCTTTGTGACACATTCATAAACCCTCACACACACACACACACACACACACACACACACGTACGCACACACGCACACTATAATACCTTCCACCATCCCCCTCCATGTGCATATTATCCCACTGCCCACCCAACCATAAGACAGGTGTGTGTGTGTGTGTGTGTGTGTGTGTGTGTGTGTGTGTGTGTGTGTGTGTGTGTGAGAGGACAGATGAACGAAAGGGCCTCCCATACTGTGACGCACTACGAGCACGCGTCTGGGGTGTCAGCAGGTTCGTCTAAAACCCAAATTATTGATGCGTGACTGTAAAACAGAGAGAAAGTGCTCATCTTTAAGGAACAGAAAAGCTAAAAACACAAATATATATATTCCAACCTGCTTCAAAGAGCTTTGGCATCATCTGCAAGCTGAAAACTCAAGTTCCTATTATTCCTCGGGGAAAGAGGATAAAAATGCTTGGCTCCTGAGCAGAAGCTAGCTTTCCATTTTTTGATGACATCTTTTGAGTAGACTACTGTAAATTATTTACCAAAATGGTTTTGTAAAGGATAGAATAATGACACGTCTAAAAAAAAAATACATTCCATGACATTAATGTTATTTGGGCATCCTGTGGTCTTTCCAGGATATAATTCTGCCATAAAGCAGCTGGGTCCCCACTGCAGGGAGAAAGGAAGGATCGTTAGGGACAATCAAGCCGCCCGGCTGAAGCCAGGACATTCATCTCCCCATAAGTTCAATCTGTTGTGAGGAGAAACGTGATCTGACCCAAACGACCTCCAGGCCCTGATATTAGATTAGCACGGAAGGCTAGCATTTCAGCTAACCGAATCAGAGCTGGGGTAATGACACCGAGAGGTGAAGGGCGGCCCGTCCTCTGACCTCTGACCTCTAGCGCCACCGCTGCCGGTCAGATGTCCACGCTTCGGTCCTAGAAAAGACACTGGAGCGGCGTTAGCTTTGCTACACTTGGGATGGGGATGGTGTCGGCTCCCGATGCTGCAGAAGATGAAAGCATGGCCCGGGTGTGTGGGTGTGGGTGCGTGCGTGTGTGGGGGGGGAAGGGGGGACGGACTTTGACCTCCCTGGGGTCATCTCCTCTCTCACAAACCAACCCTCTCTTTGTCCTTTAGGGTGGACCAGGGTCATCAGTTTTTCATGCAGATGCAAACGTTTTGAGCCTGAGCAGGGTTGGATATTTAATATTTCACATCTTTCTTATCATACCTGTGTGTGTGTGTGTGTGTGTGTGTGTGTGTGTGTGTGTGTGTGTGTGTGTGTGTGTGTGTGTGTGTGTGTTTCTCTGTGTCTCACAGAGCTGTCCAATCTAATGACATCCCCTGACACAACTATGACATAACTCAACAATACAATTGTGTGTGTGTGTGTGTGTGTGTGTGTGTGTGTGTGTGTGTGTGTGTATCTGTGTGTGTGTGTGTGTTGTCAGGGGTGGGAGCTTTTGCAGCTGTGACACTGAGAAATAACTGTTGTTACTTGCACACCCTGAACTCTGGGAAAGTGTGTGTGTGTGTGATTTGGGTGTGTTGTCATATCTCCTGTTTTGCCTCCACCTTTGTCTCCTTGTCTCCTTGTCTCCTTTCCTCCTTTCCCGACTTCCCCTCCCGTCTTTCCTTCTTTTCCTTTCACACCAACCGGATATCTAAGGAGAAGGGACGTCCACTAACTCACCCAGCGGACACACAGCATGAATGATGCATCACGGGAAGTGTGAAAATCTTTTCGGAATCCTCACTTAGCCTAGCGTGTGTGTACAAAAAGGAAAAAAGAATCCAAAAAAACATCCGATTTATTCAGTATTTTTACACTGAGAAGGAAGGATGTTTGACTCCAGCGGGAGAAGGCAGAAAAATTCCGAGCACCTGTAAGAGTTTCTATGTTTCCAATACACAGCAGAGAGGAAAAGGTTTTTCCTCTATGGCAGCAAAGATTCCGGCTAGCACATTTACCACTGCCGAGTGAATGAAGGAAAACAACAACACGTCTGTCAATAGCAGAAAAATGAGGGGTGAGGAATGATAAATGGTGGGACAGAGCTGTGAAATCGACTGGTCTTGGAGGGGGAGGCAGGACGGAGAGAGGAAAGAGGGAATCAAAGTGTGTGTTCATGGAGCGTGTTCCAGAAGGTAAAGCCCCTTTAACATGGAGTGAAGTTGGTGAAAACACTGGAGAAAGACTGAACACGGATGCCCCTGAAGAAACTCCTCTTCAGCGAGGAGGAAGATTTCGGTGGACTGCGTGGTGTGGAATGAGATGGAGGTGTGACGTGCGTACCTGCGGTGATGTCATCGTCCACCACGTCCATTTCCTCCTCGGGGGCCTTGGCTTCGGTGGGCTGGGCGTCCGGTGGAGGTGGCGCTGGAGGAGCCCCCTCGGAGGTGGAACCGGCTGGGGACAGAGGAAGAGCTGACGTCAACCGTCCACAGTAGCCACAAACCAGTCAGGTGACTGGTAACGTTAGCAGCGGCTAGGGTTAGCCTGACACGTGATAATAAAGCAGACATGTCAGGCAGGTTTGGCTAAAGAGAAGCTCTCAGGAAGCTCCGACTAATGAGGACAGGGAGGAGAATGGACAAGCTGGATACAAAGGCTGTGTGTGTGTGTGTGTGTGTGTGTGTGTGTGTGTGTCTATGCTGATCTGTATAATCAGGTTAACTCTCCTTGTTAAGAAGATATTAAAAGGTTTTATTGGGCCCTCCTTGTTATCTCGAGTGTTCATGCAACATGTACACACACACACAGATCCCACACACACACACACACACACAGTACACACACACAGATCCACACACAACACACACACCTGCCAGCATATTTAGTGTTTTCATTTAGCCCTTATCTTGCTGTTGCCAATTAAGAGTGGCTTTTCATTAGTGGCTGGGTTAATATATGATGCTGCGCTAATGAACAAAGTAACTAAAAGAGCTTCTACTGGGCTAATCGCTGGGAAAAGAGCCTCATTTATAAATCACACTCATGCGTGCGCGTGCGCACACATACACACACACACACACACACGCCGTCTCTCATTCAAACAGAGCCTGAAAGAAATAATTACAGTCTGTCTAATTACATTGATTAATGCCAGTTAACGCTGCGCTTCATGTTCCAATTAACCTGCTCACACACACTGCTGCCAGCTCAACATAATGACTGTGTATAATTGTATATCACACACACGCACACACTCGCGCTGACAGGAGACCGATACACGGCCTGCTGGATTATCCATCTCCAACATTAAAGTGATAAAAACGTAATTGAACTTAATTAAAGTATAACTGATGCTTTACTCTGATTGGACAAAAGGGCCGAGGGACGTTTCTGCATAAAGGCAGCCCCACCCCCACCCCCACCCCCACCCCCAGCGCCAGCTAACTACCCACCCACGCTCATTTCAGTTCAAGTCCAAACCAGCTCCACTGACAGCCAAAGCAGCACCCAGAGAAAGGCAAGAATAAGCCAGAGAGGGAGCGCAGGGGGCTGTGGGGGGCGTGGAGGCGGGCTGGGGACAGCGGGGGCTGTGTGAGAGGAGGAGGATGAGGAGGAGGATGAGGAGGAGGATGAGGCGTAGCATGCCCTGATCCAAGGTCAGCCTTGTCATGTCAGCCATGACACATGGCTCCCAGCAAGCCTTGTTAACCTCCAGGATCTGGCATCTTCTCCTGGTGAAAACCCTTCCCGCTCTGTGAGTTACAGCCGCTGCAGCTTCCTCTTCCTCTTCCTCAGACCTTCTGCTACATCGTTTACCGCCGAGACACAGAGGGGATTTAAAAAACACCCCGGTCGCCGACATCCAGACTCAGCTAGACTGACTTCCAATTATTCCCTAATCCACAAGAGTGCCAAAAAGGTCTAAACCAGTCCGACGGCCTCCGACAACTTTAACAACAAAGTGATAAATTAATCAATGGGTAAGTAAGTCAGAAAGAACATGTACGAGACTCCAAAATTAGGCTAATAAAAAGCGCTAACAAGGCTTTTATAAGATGCATTTCAAATCTATTCTGTGTTTATGAAACTACAAAAGCATTAATAAGGCCATGTTATGTCTTTATGTCAAAGTTTTATTTGAAAAAAAAACTATAGAATACAAAACACCCTATGAGTTTACTTGCTTTTTTCAAAGATCCTTTCTTAAATAAATACTTGGCAATTTAAATTGTATTACAGATCCTATACTGATTTTACGGTCTCAACGCTAATAATGTCTTTTAAAGAAATTATATTTATTAAGAATTCTATAAAGATAAATAGGGGCCCTATTAAGGCTTGCACAGTCCTAAAAAACCCATAACAGTGTTAATTAGCATCTTACAAAAGCCTTATAATGCTCATTACAAGGACTGTATTATAAAGCTTCATTGACTCCAGTAACAAGTAACATTTCTAAACAACCAATAATTGTCAGTAATTAATCTAAAACATGCTTCTGTAGTGTTCTGTTCTAAAATTCTTCCAGCCATTAGCTAAAAAACCCTAAATCTGGCTCCTCCAAATGGCGGAGCCCGGGCCGGATCTGGGCCGCGGGGTGGTTCTGCCCGGTCCCCTGATCGGTTTCTGATAAATCTTTTACCCGGCGGTCGCGGCTACCGACAGCGAGCGCTGCTACTCCAGTGACTACCACAGTAGCTCCGCTCAGTCCAGCCAATCAGCTAGTTTGATTAGCCTGCTCGACCAGCGCACCCAGGAAGTGCCACAGCTCACCAAAAGACGGAAGACTGATGAGAAAAACTGCTGTTTTAAAAACGAGTGGACAGAGAACTCGATCTTCACTCTTTCCCCCGGCAGTTCAAAACCACGTCTACCTCATAGGTTTCCAAAGGGAGCATTAATGTAGCCTGTTTTTTTTCTTTGAAGTGCAGACGGAGACCTCTTAAATTTAAGAAAAACATAACAGAAAATGAGTCGATGCTGTGGATGCACTCGTTTTTCCCTGAAAGAGCCTCCCGTCCTGGGCGAGCACAGGTCAACAACTGCAGCCCGCCGTGTCTGCTTTGTGTTTAAGCCTTTTAAACGCGTCCACGAGCGTAAAAGGTCATGGCCGTAACTCCCAGCACCACGCCGCGACCGCGCGACTCCATCATCGACTCTGTGACATTTCTGCCATAATAAAGCCAAGCGGATCAACACTAAAACCTCCCTTCATCACTGGACGGAGACACAATCGCGGCGCCTGTCACTGCCAACCCCACACGGTGATGGTATGCTTATTTTTACCGTTTCTGAGGAGAAAAGGGGTGTTTTTTTAATTAAAGAAGTTAACTTTTGCTGCAAATCCACAATTCTCCCAATGTATAAAAGCCTTGGGACATTTCTCACCTTCAAAAGTACATTTGCCAGTTTTTGTGGTTGTAAAATGTATTTATGTGTGTGTGTGTGTGTGTGTGTGTGTGTGTCATAGCACGAGGTCATAGATTAGAAAAGGTTAGTCCTGTTTCACTAGATTGGATTTTGAGTTCCAAATATGTGAAAATGCACAATAAATCTCAAACTTTCCTTCTCCACAAAATCATCTTTTTGCTAAGAAATAGATGAATGAATGTTAGGATAATATATGTTAACACAATTTATTCTTGTTATCTGTGAATTGTCCTATTTAACTGAAGTACCAGGAAAGAAAAATTAGTAAAGCACATTATTATTATTATTATTATGGTTATTTACTTACATTCCTGAACAGAAAATTTAGTTTTAGTGGTTGAATCTTAAATTTGGCAACAAAAAGGTGAATTCAGGTCTCATTGGCTAAATAAATAATACGATTTTGGGTTTTAAACCATTAACGCTATCTCCTCCTATGGGAGGTGGTCCAGTAAAACGCTGTTTAGAACGCTGCCTCTGTTTTGTGATGCTGGGATTCAAATTTCCCATCCAAATCCTGCCCGTTGGACAGTGTGCACATTTTCAGATGGGCTGTGATTAGTGTCTCCTAATCAGCAGGGCTAGCAGCAGCTTGGAGGGGAAGGGAGGATTTGCAGGAGCAGCGGGAGTCGTCTTCCTTTCGCTCCTAGTCCAGCTCTGCAGCCAACATCAGAATCGATGACCCTTTAACCTCCCGCTATCGCGCCGTCTCCTTACCGCTCCAGTCCTTCCCCAAATCCCCCTTGTCCCCAGAGGTCACTGGCCCCTCTCTCGCTCCCTCACTCACACACACACCCATCATACCATGCCTGCAGTCGTGCTCTGGTAACGCAACACTGACTGGGGCCCGTTTCCATGGTAACTGCTCCCCTGAGGAACCCCTAGCAGCCTCAGCAACCACAGGGCAACAGATATATAGATATATGCGCACACGCACGCGCGCGCGCGCGCGCACACACACACACACACAGACGCACACACACACACACAGACACACAGCCAGCATGGTTCTTGTCAAGGAAGGCCAAAAAAGCCCACCTTCCCGCCAGCGGATCTGACTGCAGACAGAAAAAAGGAGAAGAGCGAGGTAGAGGGAGAGGAAAGGAGGAGGCCAGCAGAGAGATGAGTCCCTGGATGAAGACAAATATCTCAGGAATCACAGAGTGCATTCGGCTCCTGCTGTTGCACGTGACTGGTCAACATGAGCAGTTCCCCGGTGGCCGCCAGGGGGCAGCAAAGCCCCCGGCGATCGCGAGTGCGCGTTCAGCCTCTGATGCCGGACGCAGCATAGAGAGGATAATCGCTGCGTTTGTCTCTTTGTTTGTTAGCACCGTCCATCTGGCCGGTTTTTCCTCGGTTCATTCCTCTGCTACGTCCTTTTGTCTGCAGGCAACAGGCCTGATGAAATGCTGAGAAAGCCAGGACGCCGACATGGTGTGAGAGGGTTGTTCAGGTCAGAATCCACTGAACCAGGGCCAACACATGTCGCTAGCTCCAGCAGATGTGAGCTAACCATCGTTCTTCTAGCTGAGCAGGAAGCCCGGTCATCCTCAACCATTGGGCCCCGGCCCAAATAACCAGCCCGCCTGTCTACTGCGTATGTGACTGTTTTTAAACGTTAGCATTACTTTAGATGCTAATTTTAGGAACTGGGAGTCATGCAACAGTCAAACATGATGCTACTTTTTCCAGTCAGTTGTCATGGAGACACAAAGCTTTGCCAGAGCTGCTGCGTTTGGACCAGAGCGACAACAAACGTGTGTAAGACATCTTACTGTTTACCACCAGTATTGCGGCTCCATACGTGGGAAAACCAAATAAGAATTCAGGGAAAGAACTTTCAAAGATTTCTTTTTATATCTTGAAATTCTATAATATAATATTTTCAAGACCTGGCTAAGTAACCTGGACTTTTGTGTCTCCAGCCTCTGGTGTCCAGTGTCAAGAGTTGACATAAATGTCATAATGTTTATACAAAATTATTTTTCACAAACATATGTTTTGATTTGTGTGTTTTTGTGTTATGGTGGGGCCCTTTGGGTGCTTCGCACCCCTAAAGCTCTGACTCTGGAATCACCCCAGGGGTGTGAGCACTTACGGGAGCTGACCGTGTCCTGAGGCAGGTAAGGAGCCCACATGTCGATGGTGTCTTTGCGCCCCGACACGCCGATCCTCCGCAGCTCCGCCAGCAGGAGCGCCTGCGCCGCCTCTCGCACCTGAGGACAGAGTTCGGAGAGCGGGACCGAGCGGGTCTGCTTAGATGGGACCAGCCGAAACGTGGGTTGAAAAAGACAAAGGCTCACCTCCAGACACCGGTCCTGCCACCTCTGCGCCAGCATCTCCAGCAGAGGGGGTCTGAACTTGTCCAGGCCCAGCAGGTCCGGGAGCATCACACAGTGCATGGCTGCCAGCTGGCTCCACCCTACACACACACACACGCGCACACACACACACACACACACACACACACACACACACACACACACAGAGCGTCAAGAACGAGCACGGTGGTCGCGGCGAGAACCTCCGAGTCTCTTCCACACCAACCTGACTGCTCCCACAACAGGCAGAACAAGCATGCGGATGCAAGGAGAAGACACGCACAGCCAAAGTGGCTTCTCCATCTGGAGGATTGTATCCACGGATACAACAGAGACGCCCTCGTCCGGAGCGACACCATGACACGGACAGATGCGGAACAGATCATAGAAATACACCTCCTCTGTTGTAAAACAGAGATATTTCACCTGAGCTGTCTCCGGGTTTCCCTCACACACACACTCACACACACACACAGGCTTTATTATATCACCTCACCATCACCACATTTCATTTCCTGATTTTTGACTCCAACTTTGTTTTTCATGGTTTCCCATCGGGAATGTCCTGGTGTCCAGCTCCCCACTCTCAGAACCCAACAGTTTTTAGCTCAAAACAACGCCAGGAAAACCCTCACATCCATAGATTGGCTTCATGTATGGTTTCCGAGGGAGACGCGTGTGAACACAGGGCACGGAATGCTTCTGGACAGCAAGGAAATTCCATTTACATTTCTTTGCTGAAGGCAGCGTGGAAACTTACCTCCGGGAAAACCGCTAATTTACCACCGGAGATTATTACTGGTGATTTGGAGAGGACGGGCTGCAAACGTCTGGAAAAGCGCCTGCAGAGACTTTGGAAAAACGGCAAATGCCGATCTCCACAACTCTAGATCCTTGGTCCTTGGTTGAGACTGGCTGTTCTAACAGGCTCAGAGGTCAAACGTTTGAGGTCTTAGCTGCGGATTCACACCAAAAAGGTTTCTGCTAGCCGGGCGCTGCCGGCGGTTGCTACGGTTACAGCTCGCCAAAGTCTCTGCAGCCAGATTCTGGCGCATTTCCCTCTTACGCTTCAGAGAAGATATTTGGTTCGTACGGACTCTTTCCCGCAACAGGACCGTTACATCGGTACCCATGTTTGCAGGCTTGAAGTTCTCAGGAGGAAAAGTCGTTGAAGACTGTGAAATCAGAACTGGTTTGCAGCTTGGAGGTGTTTGCAGAAACCCTGAACAGATGAACACATGAAGAAGACTTGAGTGGACGGAGAAACAAACAGGTGTTTGCGTTGTAGACTGTCAGAAACAGCCTGAACAACAGTGCAAAAAGCCTCAGAACCCAGCGAATCTTGTTCATTTAGACCCAAAAAGTGAGATGTCACATTCATAAATATGTTGATGCTGTGGATATAAAAGCCCCAGGGGAGAAGAGAGGGACAGAGGAAGAGTCTGGGATTCCCAACAGCACTGGGGCCTTTCAAGCATGCAAACAGTGAGCGCACGGACACGGAGGACAGACGGGAACTACAGGAGGTACTCCACAACGCTGCCACCAAACCCAAGGAGACAGGGACCAGGGTGTGACCGGTGGTCAGTGCATTCTCAAAGCATCAGACAGAAAGAAAAAAGAAAAAAGGAAAAAAAAAACGGAAGCAACACAATCTTACTGGCTCAGCTGGGAAAATATGTAGAAGAGCCCGTAAACTGGTCCAACTAGAGATGGGTGATGAAGCTCCAAATGATGTTTGGCCCCGCCTAGCTAGCTAAAGGAGGGGGTCTGAACCTTTGTTAACCAATCAAGCTGACAAACCTCTTCATTCAGCTTTTTGCGGGCCAGATTAAATAGGTCACCGGGCCACTTGTGGCCCCCGGGCCTCAGTTTGCCCAAAAAGACATAGGCGTTACCCGGCTTGCTCTGAGCTAGCCTGCATTCAGAAAGTGAAACCGAGGCTGATATTAATGTTCGCCACTTCATCGTCCTTGACTCAGAGTCTTTGCGGACAGAGTTTTTTTTAAAAAACAAAAAAACTGAGCCAAAGGACAGTTTATGTCACCAACCGGGCTAGAAAGGCTGGTTTCATCTACTGCCTGTTTTGAAAGTGGACTGACCACAGATATGAGAGGCAGACGAACAAAAGAGAAGGTCAAAAACGACGACCAACACCGTAAAACACACTGGGGCTGGACGCCTGGGATTGGCTGGAAGGAAAGAAGAAAAAAATGCAAAAGAAAATAGGTGATACGAGAGGAAAAGAAAAGGACTTGACAAGAAAAACAGCTGATGGGGCACATGGAGGGAGCACGACAATCTACCGATGAGACATAAGGGCACGAAATAAATGAAAACGAAACAATGGGAGACAACAGGAGGTGTGGAATGATGGAGGGAGGATCTGCTAAGACAAAGAGAGAAGTAGAAAGGCATGGTCGGGAGGTTTGACCGAGCGGAACCCATCAGTTCAGTCTGTACCTTCGTTGACTGAGGGCACGTTAAGTGCAGGGCCGGGGCTGGGAGAGCCAGGGGCCCCCTGAGGGGGGACCCCAGGGGCCCCTGGAGGCCCAGCAGCAGAAGGAGGAGTAACAGTACCAGTGTTGGCTGTGGCAGCGACAGCAGCTTGCAAAGAAGGAGAAGGAAAGAAATAGTCGAGAGGAAAAGAACAGGTTAGATAGATATATACGTGTACAAACCGGCAAACAGAGAGGAGACATTGAGCGACCAAGCAGAGGACGAGCAAATTAACGAGTAACACGTATCCCAGACAGAGGAACAAAGATATAGAAATACAGAACTGGCACCGCCGGGAGCGAGGAACAGAGGATGAAATTAAAGCCCTTCGTGTAAAAGAAGACTGGCGCGATTCGGTCTGCAGGACAGGCAAATAAGAGAAGAATTCCAGAATAAACCCGGTTTTTCATGGTGAAACTTGAAAGGAAAAAAATAGAAAATGGAGCGGGAGACGGTACATTCAGCAGCCTGGTTGGTCACGCAAAACGAGCTCAGCAGCTGATCAGGACGGATACACATTTAGGGACAGCAAACAGGTCAAAGAAGGAAGAAAACAGGCATCGGTGAGAGAGAAAGAAGGAAGGTAGAAGCCAGGAGGGAGGCTGAAGCTAAAGGTATCATTAATGAAAACAAAAGAAAAAAACGACGCTTTAGTTTGGGGAAGACATATCGACCTTTAACCTTTGCTCTGAACAGTCACCCATCAGTCTGTTGCTAATAGCTGCTGGTTAGCAGGTAGTTAATGGAGAATTAGGATCCCTGATTGAAAGTGCTAGCCAAAAAACCAAACGCATTCTCAAGAACAGGACTAGTCAGCCAGCGTCTGGGCTGGTGCACTGTAAGCGCGGCAGCAGATCCGGGGGGCCTCCACGTGTATTTGCATGTGAAAAGAGGCGGCGGCCGAGGCCGGGAGAGCTCCCCTTCACCGAGACCCCAGGTTAGCGCTGGATTAGCCCGGCCCTGGCTGAGCGTTCCCCCTCAGCGCCTGTCAATAGGCGCGTGGCGTGAATAAGTCCGCACGCTTGTCACGCTTTGCCCCCATTAAGGCGTGACAATGGCCCTGACCCCTCCCCCCACCCCACACGTGCCTCAAAAACACCCAGGAGTGCCACCCATCACACATGCACGTGTGCGCCTCGCTACACGTGTGTGTGTGTGTGTGTGTGTGTGTGTGTGTTGTTTGAATTGTTTTTAGGTGTGTGTGTGTTTGAAGCCAGTGAGAAAGTGGTAGGAGAGTGAGAGTGTGTGTGTGTGTGTGTGTGTGTGTGTGTGTGTGTGTGAGAGAGCAGGCAGATGGTGACGGCTGGTTAAAACGTCCCCTACCGCCTGCCCCCAACAAAAGCAGACAAAGACTCCAAACTTACTGCCTGTTCGCACCTTTCCAGTGTGAAATTCTGCTTTTCTTTCACCTTTCCGTTTCGTTGGCTCCCTACAGGTGTTCGCCTCATCCAACCCGGGGTCACGATCACGGTTAGAAGTTTGCTTTAAATGCAATAAATGCAGAATGATCCCACAAAAGTGGCAAACTGGCCTGCTTTAAGCGAGTTAAGTTAGTTTCCACGACTGTAACGCATTAACTATGCGCTTATAACACTAAATAAACTGTTACCTTATAGTAGAGGTGGGCCATTATAAAATCGGTCCAACTAGAGATGGACGGGGAAGCTCCAAATGATGCTGGGGAGTGTGGGCTCTGTGGGCCGGAAAAAACAGTTCACTGGGCCACATGTGGGCCCCGGGCCTTAGTTTGCCCACCTCTGGTTTATAGTAATTACTTTACCAATTACCATCAACCTAATTATGCCTCCTACAAAAAGAGGATATTTTACATCCAGCAAGCAAACAGAATGAAACAAGGACACAGGCTACTGACTCTCGAGTGCCGTTGTGACACTTTAAGTCCTGTTTTCAGGTGTTCTGGGTTGCCAGCAGCAGCCTCTGCCTATATAAATATATACATTTTCTCTCCTCTAATGGCTCTCTGTGGGTTTTATTGCTGGTGGGCTGCAGTGTGGCCCCTCCTTCCACGGGGCCCTGAGGGTGCGTGGAGTGGATGCCCCCTCCTTTTGTAGTTACCTTGTTTGATCTGGGCCTGTAGCGCTGGGTTGGAAGGTTGAGGAGGGGCGGCCGGCATCCTGCGAGGGCTCTCCGGGGTTCCTCCCGGTCGAGGAGGCCTGGAGCGGGATCACAAAGACAGGACATGAAATATTAAAGGCGCACGAAAGGAGACCGGAGGAGAGGAAGAGCAACACACACACACACACACACAGACGCCTAACTTAACCTAGTTTAACCCAAATATTGAATTATTTACATCAACATGTGTCCATCCAAACCCAGAATCCCCATCATCAACACGTGGAAGCAGGAGAGCACAAAAGCACGTTTCTCTCACACTCGTTCAGAGCCTCTGTGGTTCAAACAGTGGAAGCGACAGAACAATGGTGGGTTGGTGGTTAGAGGCGCAGGACATCTGCCGAAACGCAGCCGACGAGGTAGCGCACGGGCGTGGTCCAGGCAGAACCAAGGACTTCCTCCAGGCCGCCGGTTCGCTGTCCAGCTTTGTCCAATTTCAAAGTATCAACCGTGACATTTTCAAAACCACCTCAACTAAAAAATCTAGGAGGTAAACGTTCCGGACCAGACCGTGTGGCCGAGCGTCATCCGTGACCGCGTTCATGTCGTCCTGAGAGGACGTTGAGTCAGAAGGCGAACAAACAGCCCAAGAACACGTGCACCTGCACCCCCCTGGACCCCCGCCACCCTTCCTTTCACTGCCTTTCTCTCTCTCTCTCACACACACACACACACACACAGTCACTGAGAAACTGTCAAACAAATTTAAGTCAAATCTAATGAATAAACTAACGTTAGATTGTGGTGATGCACCTAAATTATCCACTTTATTTACGTGATTTTTTACACTAGTTTAAAATATGCTTGAATATCTTCAGTTTTTCACCACTCCAGTTCCGGTTAGGCTACGCTGTGGGCTTTTTTGAGTTGAAGCTGTCAAGAAACTCTGTTCTGTTGTGCTCGTTTGGAGAAGTTGAGGGAAAAACTTCCTTCGGCGCTCCGGCACGGAGTCGTCTGTCATCATAAATGTGAGATGGGAAGCGCGGAAAAGTTCCCGTGAAAACACGTTCAAAGATTCACAAGTTCGGCTTTGCGCTTTGGGTGTGTGGAGAACGCTGCGGAGAAGATTCCTGGCAGAGTGTTCTGGTCTGGAGCTGCACCATCACCTTTTCCAGGATGAAGCAGGGCCGCTGATTCATTC
>CAAE01007483.1:17073-64038 GCA_000180735.1 Tetraodon nigroviridis | reverse complement strand
AGAACAGTGCACATTTGCCAAAAACCCAAGTTTAAACAAACACCTGTATATCTTTTTCCGCTGGAATTTTTTAATCTTGAACTCCACCCCTTTTTTTTTTTACTCGCTGCTGTTTTCTAAAAACTGTGTAATTTTTTTGTTAATTTAACAGTTATAAATTCGTTGTTGTTGTAAAGGCGATTGTTAGAAAAAAAAATACGTACACAGACGTCCCACAACCCTTCACGCTTGTCCCCCGTCGGGTTCGCGCCCCACAGCTTGAAAACTGCTGAGTTAACCTGGTTGGTTTGTGCAGAGCCTGTGTGCGGCAGGCGACACCCGCGCATAGTTTAGTGAGGTGCTCTCTCTCTCTCTCTCTCTCTCTCTCTCTCTCTCCCTCTCTCTCTCTCTCTCCCTCTCTCTCTCTCTCTCTCTCTCTCTCTCTCTCTCTCTCTCTCTCTCTTATTTTAATTGAGATAAATTGGTGTTCAACCTCAGATAATGGAGCTGAACCAAACGTATTTTTCCGCCTGTAACCGATCAGACTGTCTTTTTGATGCTTGTGTTGAGTTATGACGGTTGGATGGTTTTTTACACCTTCAACAGGTTTTTCTGGGCTCGCTGGAGGTTTGTTCCTGATCGATCGCGGTCGTCAGGCTGATGGCCACCGAAGCCTCCCCGCTGTTTATTAATCAGGAATGAGCCGGGACAGTCTGGACCACGTCAGCCATTGTTCCAGCAGCCCTGTGATTTGCGTTGAGGGGGTCGCAGTGGGTTGCCATGGCAACCTTTCAGCATGGACGGCCAGTTCCTTTTCCAATAGCAGTGATCATCTCTGTCATTATGCGGCGGCCTTTGAGGGGGGAGGGGAGCCCTGCGTGATCGGTACCTGGAACCTGTGCAGGGGGCGATGCTGCACCCTGCCCCCACCCTGAGTGACCCTGCAGCTGGAAGAAAAACCTCCCTTCACCTAAATAATCACCTAATTGAATTAAGAACTATGGGATGTGATGTGTAAAATATGAAAGTCTTTGTGCTTTCGGGCCTCTGCAAGTACAGATGATCAGTTTCACGCTGATAAGTTCAGTACTGAGGCGAAAGTATTTATTTACACCTTTGGCTCTAACAGGGAACAGTGTGTGTTCCATCAGCTGAACACACGAGTGCCAGATGGATGGATGGATGGATGGAGGGAGGGAGAGTCACACATTTACATCCATCACACGCCCACATTTACAGACAGTGTGAAGACTCGTGATGGGATGAATCGAAGCGAGTGTGACTCACACACTCACCGTGTGTGACAGCTGTTCCTCCTCCAGCTTCATGTTACACCCTCACAGACCCACCTCTGAAGACGACAGACGGGAGATGGAAAAACAGGCAAAGGTCAAAGTGAAACAGTCAGAAATAACATATGAACATGTAGGGAATCTTTAAGGGTTAATTATACGCACGTGTGTGTATCATTTATAAGGACAGACCAGCTGTGATGGACCCTCACATGGTGGCAGACATCACGTGGTGCATAATTTAATCATTTAAACTCACCAAATGTTGTGAAACAGCTATATAGGTGTGCACCTTTCATCTGCAGATAGTTTGTGTTTAGGAAACATTTCTGTTTGGCTGAGAGAAGAAGGGATGAGCAGCGGAGGAGTGGAGGTCCCGGAGCCACAGCGCCCTCCTGTGGACGAAGGCCGGTCCGACAGGGTGCTGCTTCTAACCAGCAAATAAGGATCATGTTTAAATAAGTGGATCATTTAGCTCAAGGAACCAGTTTGGACCCTCTCCAAAAGGACTGGGACGATGTATATATGCAACAGAATGAGAACATACACATTTAACGTCACAAGGGCACATTTTTATGTCTAAAAACCAACTAATAGTGGCCTAGCCCTAGATGATCATTTGTTCTTAAATTCTCCCGTCAGACGGAATGGACAGATTTCCCCCTCAAAAGACGAAACGATGCATCTGTGTATAAAAACAAAACACTTTATTACAATTGGGCTGAAAAAAATGAAAACACGACTACTTTACAAGTACAAATGTTTTTGATATTTACACTTTGTAACATCAATAAAAAGACCATCATGAGAAACATAATGCTAAAGTACATGTTTACAGTGATGCTGCAATTAAGAAAGAGCCTAAAGGAACGTGCATTATTCCCGATTCAGAAATCATAGGAAAAGGACATAAAAGGGACTAACTCTGAAGACATTTATCGGATTGGACAGCACATCAACCTACACGAGCCTTTAGAACCGCCACAGCGGCGGCGTCTGTCCTGTCTGAGGGGATCTGGAGCTCGCTGGTCCTTTCCGGAACATTTACACATTCAACAACACAGAAGTGAACTAACTCCATCGACTACAGGGCGACAGCAGGAGCCTCGGCTCCCAGCCGGGATCGGGAATCAGCTGCTCCCCCCGCTGGGCTTGACGGGCGTTTTGGCTTTGATTCCGCCCTGGCGAGGCTGCCCCTTGGTGCTCTGCTGCGGCTGGGGGGGCTGCTGGACGGGGGACTCGGCAGAGGAGGAGGAGGAGGAGGAGGAGGAGGAGGAGGAGGAGGAGGAAGGAGCGGGCTGCTGCGCGGGGCTGTGGGGCGGAGGAGACTGGATCTGAGGCGACGCGGCTGCGGCCACCACCTGCTGCTGGATCAGCTTCTGCTGGACCACCTGCGCCGCTGCGGCGCCCGCGGGAATCATCTGGACCTGCGCCGGGGCCGCCGTGGTGGCCTGGGTCAGGGTCACCGTCTGGGCCTGGAGCTTCAGAGACACACGGTCAGAGCCACGGGCCTCACTCCGGGGCCAGCTCATCCCCCTCTCCCCTCAGACACAGGTGCAGCACAAAAACCAGAGCATCGAAACGCTGATTCAGTCCAGTCGGTCAGACTAAGGGAGACTGAGAGCCGTTACAGACTGGTTATTCCAGGGCTTGGAGTTTTCATGAGCATCACTCAGCTGAGGAAAACCGGGATTCTGTGGCTCAGAAGGATAACAAGGAAAATGAATCTGGATGCATGGAGCTGCTCCGCAGACCGGAGGCGTCTGAAAGCTCCTGGTGGAGGCTGCTCTGGTTGGGGGGGCCAGCCTGGGGCCCCAGCAGCTTGGCTTCTGAGCATCTAAACTCTCCCTCCAGTCAGCATCAACGCTCACACACACTGCTTCCTGTCTGCTTCCTGTTTTGGACACGCGCTTCCTAAAGTCTCCAAACTGGATGAAACACACGTCGTTCCTGGTGTTGGGAGCAGGGACCCCAGGGGCGCCGCGGTGGGCCGGCCTACCTGCTGTGGTGAAGACACGATCTGCTGGATATTGGCCACGGCGGCAGGCTGCTGCTGGACGATCTGTGGGATCTTTGCCACCTGGGAGCAGAGAAAACGGGAATGTCCAGGACGTGTGCGGCTAAGGAGCAGAGCGGCGGCGGGTCCGGCACACACCTGGATCTGCTGGGCTCCGGTGGCTTTCTGGCTCTGAGCGATGGACGCGGTGGTGAAAAACTGGGTCTTGATGCCTGGTTGGAGCTGAGTGGTGGCTGCATAGGTCACCTTCTGCTGCGGCGGCTGCGGCGGCTGCTGCTGCGCCGGCTGAGCGGCCTGAACCGTCACCTGCTGGGTGCCCATCTACGGGAGACGCCTCTGCTCACACGTGTGCTCGCGCTTTGACTGCAGACGCTCTCACAACTGTCCCACCTTCTGCTGGACGCTCGTCTGTCCCTGCTGCGGCTGTCCTGCTTTCTGCTGGGCTGCGGCTGCGGCAGCGGCTGCCTGCTGCTGCTGCTTCTTGATCTGAAGCAGCTGCTGAACCTGCATCTGGGGGAAGGACGGCGTCAGGACCGGGCCACCTGGAAGAGAGCGCGCTGATCAGTCCCGGGTCTCTGGCTGTTCGTCCTCAGAGCTGCCGTCTGGTCCCGGGGCCACACCTGTTTTCTGGGCCTGGCCGATGGCCACGCTGATGCCCGCTACGGTGACGGGCAGGGTGGTGACTCCGGCCGAGGAGACCACCGCTGGAACGGAGACCACGGGAGGCTTGGTGAGGGTGACCTGGGCCGTGGGTCCTGCCTGGGCCTGGATCTGGCCCTGGGTGGGCACCCGGGTCTGTTAGCGCAAACACAAAGAGCGCCCAGATGGATCCAACGCTCTGCTGCGCTTCACCAAACGTGCACTTTTCAGACCCTGGTGGTCTTTGGTGCTAAAACCAGAGATCACTCCTCTGCATGCCTGGTGAGGACGTGCTAACAGAACCAGGCGATCCTCCAATGTCTGAGAACCAGCAAACGACGGTAGCGCAGGGTATTCAAACGCTTTGCTGGACATGGAGGGAAGCGGAGCTCCCAGAGCTGCTGCTGGCGCCTCTGGGGCCTCAGACCTGAGGAAGGGTTGGGGTCGTTGGGGGCCTCACCAGTCGGGCCACCTGCAGGTTGGCCACGGTGGTGCCGGTCAGGACGGTTCCGGCTCTGGGCGCCGCCACCGCTGTCAGCTGGGGGTTGGCCTGGGCCGCCTGCACCTGCGCCGCAGGCAGAGTCCCCGCCACCTGCTGACTCTGAGCCGCGGCTGCGACTGCTGCAGCAACCTGCTGCTGCTGCTGCTGCTGCTGCTGCAGCTGCAGCTTGTGTTTGTGCATCTTTAGGAGCTCCTGCAAACACACACAACACAAAACGCTTTCATCCGCTCAGAAGGACGACCTGCTGCAACGGTGGGGAGACAGGAGACGCACCTGCGGTTTCCCCACAGCTTTGATTTGCGGGGGAAGAAGCCTGTTGCTGCAGCTGCTGCTGCTGCTGCTGCTGCCGGAGCATCTGCATGTGGGCCAGAGTTTTCCCCTGCAGCTGCATACCTGCAGCTGGACGACAGCCGCTCACGTTAGATCTCCGGTCAAAACAGAACCTCCATCCCAAATGTTTAGGTGTGAGCAGCAAACAGCCTACCTGGCGTCACCTGGGTGACCATGGGGCGCGCCTGCGACTGGGCCGGGCTCAGCGTGGTGGAGACCACCGCCGAGGCCGTGGCTGGTGCGACCGCCCGCACCCCTTGACCCGCTGCTATGGCGACCACTTCGGCCGGGGCCGCGCCGTCACGGCCCTTCTCTGCGCGTGCACCACCTGGGCTCCGGCCGCGCTGGCAGGCTGGACAGGTCGGCAAAACGGTGAGCAGGCAGAGCGGGAAGGAGTGAAAGAGCGGCGAGGGGGGAGGACCGGGACCTACCGACAGGGTGCCTGGTATGACCGGGGACGCCAGGCGCTTGTTGGCCTGGAAGGGACTCTGAGGGACTCCAGCCACGGTGTTCACGATCACGTTCCCCCCGACGGTGGCTGAAAGACACGGAGGGACACCGATGAACAGCCGGGACGGGGACAAAGCAGTCGGCACCGGACGTGTGTGGACACTTACCGGCCTGGATGGTCGTACCCACGGTGGCGTTTTTTATAGCACCCGCCTGGAACAGATCAACAGTTTAAGGAAGGGTGGCCGGAGCACGACGCCACCCCTCACACACACGACAACGTCCAGGCTCTGGGCAGTAAAACGGACAAACCACAGGGACACACAGATCGCGGATAACCGGTGTGTGTTTGTTTGTTGCCAATGATTTTAGCAGACAGTTTAGCTCCCTTCCAACAGGGTGAGGTGAATGCTTCCTTCTGCCCTCCCACATTTAGCTTCAAACCCCCCCACTGGCTGTGGAAACTTGTCCACGTGTCACCTCCACGTCTTTCCAAAGCAAAAACCTGGTTTTAAACAATATCTGTGCCGACAAATTGGGAAAAATAGGAGTCTGCCAGGTCCAGGTGGGCCAGATCTAGAGTAGAGCTACACAGCTCAAGCTTTCGTCTGCAAAGGAGCGCACGCACGCAGTGAGTGGCAGTGCATCCAGAGCGTCAGACCCAGAGACACAATCCACCAGTCTTTGTGCCATAAATGACCAAGTGGACAGTCGTGTCACAAGGAGCAACTCCACACTGTCCTCCAACGCCAGCACCGGAGCCGCAGCCCTCCGTCTCTCCCTGGGGCACGAGGACTGGCACGAGCTTGAAAGTGCGCCCCACCTCTGAGTGTGTGTGAAGACCTGTGAGCCGTGCGTGGTGTCATTCTCACCAGGACGGCTGTGTTGGCCACAGCGGGGGCTCCGGCCACGGCTGCGGCCTGGGGGACCTGAGCCTGGGCTTGGGCAGCGGCTGGAGCCTGCGTCTGGCCGGGGGCCGCCTGCACCTGTGGGGCTCCACCCTGCTGCTGGCTCTGCGCACAGGCTCTGCGCTTTCTGCTGCTCTGCCAGGGCCTGCAAAGAAAGAAGGTTCAGGAAAGGAGCAGCACAAGAGACGCCAGCGCAAAACTAGCGTGCACGTACAAAGACAATGACAACGTGTGTTCTTAAGAAGAGAACACGTTTTAGGTATGCCAGTGTGAATGGAAGTTTCAGTCAGGCTTCATAACACTCCTTGTACTAAAGCACTACTAAAGGCTTTTATAAGATTCATATGAACACTATTATCTGTCTTTGACACCACAGAAGCCCTAAAAAGGACTTGATACTTCTTTCTATCAAAGATCTATTGAAAATCTATAGAATACATAACACATCATTAGTTTGCTTGCATTTTCTTTTATTTTTCTTTGCTTTTTCCAAGTAGTCACCTGGCACTTTTAAACCTTTTTACATATCATATCCTACTTATCGTAAATCATTTTTACTGTCTTGAATTCACAGTCTCAACTCTTATAAAGACACAATGTTTAATAAGCATCCTATAAAGACATACGAGGCTCTTATTAAAGCTTATATAATCCTATAAAGACAGAATAGTGTTAATAAGCCCCCTATAAAAGCCATATTTATGCCTACTACAAGAACCGTAATGTAAAGCATTACCGGAGTATCTAATTACAAAACCGTCACCTTTTTCTCCTTGGCGATCCTTTCAGCACGCTGAGACGCTACCTGGATTGGTGGCAGGGGCTTGTCATAGTTGATACCGCTGGAAGACCAAAATGAGAAGCGGTGAGATATTGTGCTGTTTCCAGATGTAGCCTTTGTTGCTAACGTGATTAACAGCCGCACCTTTCCGCCAAGACTGAAGCATGTTTGGGGTTTTTCTGGAAAGGATTCATGCCGAGCCTGCGAATAAATGAGAAGAGACACTGAGAATTGGAGTCTAAACTACAGCTGTGGCACAGAAATAAATGCTGTTTGTTCCCAGTAGATTTATCTTAGCAACCCCTAAACAGACTCATGCAGCCCACATGCAATTGGTAACATACGAAAAACCCCCCAAAACAACAGAACGTTTAATCAGACTAACAGCTCACTGGCAACATGTATTCACTGTTACCATCTGACTTACAGTGGTTTGATTGGGGGGCTCCTCTTGCTGGCAATGATCTTCATGAGCTCAAAGCGGTTGTTGTAGAGCTGCATTTGCATGGCGTTGTCGTCCTGCGTGTAGATCTGACAGGTCCTCAGAGGGCGACTGTTCTTGGTCTAAATGACGGGTCACGGTAGAAATTGGGCCAGGAACTCACGAGCCTTTGGGTTACGTAAAAGAGGGGGAAGTACCTTGTATATGCTCTTGGTTTTTTTCTTGGGATTGGCTTCATACACCAACTGAAAAAAAGAGGGAGTGTGAAACAACAATAGGCGCGAGTTCACTACGGCAAAAGAGAGCGAGTGTGTCATTGTTACCTTTCCTTCCTCTCTGGGGATGATGACGTTCTCATAGCGGTTGCGGCATTGCTTGGGTGAGCGGTAAATGCGGCTGCAGGAGTTCACAACATCGCTGACGAGATCCCAGTTGGGAGTGTGTGCCGGGGACACGATGTTCAGGTTCAGAGGTAACTCCAGCAGTGTTTCACAGCCTGTGAAATGTACAGCGAAATACTCAGACACACAACTTGCATAAGCATGTTTCCCTGCGTCCCTGGAAGGTCTAGATTTGCGCTGTATTTGAACCTGCAACCGCTTATTCACAGTTATGACCTGAAGTAGCGCCCAGTCCTCGCTGATGAGCCACTCGGGGTTGTCCTGGCTGGCCTCCATGGCAGGTTTAGCTAGCGAGGGCAACGGTTTGGCGAAGGGCGCCTGCTGCTTCAGGGAGAAGTTCTTCTTCTGGTCTTTTCCTTCCCTGCGAACTTTCAACATGCTAGCCTTTTCGAAGAGAGAACGTGGAGGAATGACCGACTCTCCGTGACCCTTCTTCTTTTTTCTGGCTGCTGCTGGAAAAATATACAATAAAGCGTTAAAAAAAAAAGAACCAATTGCCATTTGTTTTTTGTAAGGTCTACAGACACACAAACACAGCGTGACACAAATATTTAAGAGAAAAACATTACCCGAAGGGTCCATTTTCAGTCTCTTGTGCTCCTTGCGGATGTAGACGGGGGGCAGCTTGGACTCTGGAATGGGCGTGGTGTCATACATCAGCATCATCACCGAGTCGATGTAGATGTCGTTGTCATCCTGGGGCGGGGTGGGAGGGGTCCAGACCTAGGGTGACAAGGCAGTGATATGAGCAAAGAGGTTGCCTCTCGGACAGCACTTTTCAGGTGAAGGGACTCACAGGCATGATCTCTGTGTGACCGTCCTCTGCTTCAAAGACGTACTCCTGTTGAAGAGCAGAGAATGAATGTCAACAAAGGGGCAACGCCACCTGTCATTTGCACCAAGGCGATTGCAGTAGTCACTCACCATGTTGTATGCATCCTCTCTCGTATAGGTGAAAAGCTCTTCACCTCCATCCATTAATCGTTGGTCGTCTTCCTCCTCCTCCTCCTTCAGCTTCTGCAGCTGCTGCAGCTCCCAGCCTCGCTTTGAGCATTCAAGCCGCTCCTGATCGAAGCATCAAACTCGTTAATACATCTGTACCACGACAAAACAAAACAATAATCCTACGTGTGTTCAGCTTGTTACCTTCAGGGCAGTTTCATCGTCACTGAGGTGCAGGTATTCCAGGTAATGCAGGGCATATCTTTCAATTGGTGTGAGCTGTTGGTTAATGAGGTCAGGTAAATGTCTACTGGGCTCCAATAACACAGATACGTGCTACTCCTTTCCAAACACATGTAAATAGACCAACTCTACCTGCTCCATGACTGTATTCAGCTCTTCCTTATAAGCAGGTTCTTCTTTATCTTCAGCTGGTGTCTCTTCACCCTCCTCAGCCAGCTCTCTGCCTGTTACCTCGTCTTCTTCTTTCGCTTTCTCCTCCTCCTCCTGCTGCTGCTGCTGCTGCAGATGTTCGTCCTCTTGGGAATCCAGGTTTATGCTGTGAAGAGCCTGGATGTAGGGGCGAGCAATTCTAGGAGAGATGGCTTCAGAGGACAAAGGTTCCTGGTGCAGCACCACAAACTCCTCCACCTTCTCCCCGGAGGCTGCTTCCACTTCAAACAGGTCCTGGATGGTTCGCTGGAAACACACCAGCAGTGAGTACCGCAGCAGAAACAATGGCCGTCACGTATGTATGTCTAAGGGAGTTCAATTGCAAATCGCACCAGATTTTAACAGGAACATATTATGACTGAATTCCACATACTTGTGTGAGGAAAGCCAAGGTGTAGTCAGTGCCCTGAGCAGCTACTTCTCTGATTAGGTCCTTTGTGCCATTTTTCAGCAGCTTTTCTTCAATAGAGTTCCCACTTTCCAACCTGGATAACCAAGACATTTTTCACCTGGACTAAATCTTAAACGCTAATCCAGAGTCTTAGCCGCCGTGGATGAAGAACATCAGCAGCGTTGACTTTTGTCCAGACGGACAAGCTCACCTGTATATGTGGATGTCCTTGGAACGCCCTATTTTGTCACACCATTCCTGCGTACGTACGTCCATGCTGGGGTTGAGGTCTGTGTCGTAGAAAATGATTGTATCTGCATCAAACACCGTTCCAAACGTAGAGCAGCATCTGTTGGTCAGCATGCTGCAAAAGACTTTCCTGTCCCTGTTGAATTTCTGCATGCTCTCCTGTGGGAAACAGCACAGAACAATAAACATGGTCAGAGAACTCATTATGACAATGAATTAAAAAAAAAAGAAAGAAAAACTGTCACACACAATTACACAACAACCGATCCATCAGGGACTGTACCTGTCGTTCTTCAGGAGTAAAACTCTCGTCAACACGAACATAAGAGAGCTTCCTGTGATCCAGAAAGGCCTCTAGAATGTCCAGCATCTTCACCATCTGGGTAAAGATGAGTACACGACGGCCATCTGACCTCAGCTTCCGCAGCAGGATAGCAAGAGCCTCAAGTTTACCTTTGGAAAAGGTAACAGAGTAAGAACAGAGTTTTGATGAGTGTACTGGTTTAGAAAGTAACACTTGGTAAGAACTTGGGTCTTGTAAATAAATAGATTAATCAAGATAGATATATTTTTATAGTTGTGAAAAATAATTCACAACTATAAAAATAGGAAAGATAGAAATATAAGATTATTATTGCTAAAGCACAAGGAAAAAGAAATCCTACACTAATCTGCTTATACAAAACAAGCCTATAATCTAAAAGAAAAAAAAGGTAGCATGAACTACAAAAAAAAGTTGAAACTATGGTAATTTCAACATTTTTTACCTTTATTCTAAAGAACAAAGGATTAGTCGACTAACCAGAGTCCATCTGCATTTGCTGCAGGTCAGGAAAGTGAAAGAGATGCCTGGACAATAGGTGGGGGACATCCACAGTGTAGGGGACGAGGAACCTCCTGGAGACGGTGGTGGAAAGACTTCTGCTCCAGGCTGTACGCAACCGCTGGGTTGGCTGCATACAGGTGGGACGGTGGAGCCACTGCAGGAGGTACAGCACACACCAGCCTGGAGGAGGAAAGTAACACTTTAAAAATTTGTGAGGTTTTTGGTTTTTTTTACTCTGAAATAAAGGCCTTAATTTTCTTTGCCTGGGCTTTTAACTGAACAGCCCTGGTTTAGAGGGTTCTTTGTGTTAAAATTCAGAAATTGGTTTTAAGCAGGGCTGTTGACCAAAAGAGATTTTTAATTTTATTTCAATAAGGACAACAACCTTCACCAATGTAGTAAATCCCCTACAACTCCAGTGAGTTCTTACGTTGTAGGGCTATTTTTTAGAGCTCTGCTTCATTGTACAATGCAAAAAGCAGCTAGATAAGGAGACAGACAGATACCTTTTTATAAGGTTGTTTGCACGCATATGGCAGTCCTCTGCAGAGTGTAGAATGGAGTGCAGAGTGGCTGTGGAAGCCAAGCAGGTCCTCTGGGCTCTGAGACAGCTCTCTCTGCCCACCCACCTCCAGTCACCACCTGCCAGGGTGGAGTGTGGGCCTTCAGAGCCCAGAGTGCAAAACTGGAGCAAGTCTGTACCATATACCACACTGCGGCTACAGCGTCGCTCGTTTGCCTCAAAGAGGCGAGCCAAACGACTCTTCAGCTGTTGCGTCTTTTCTTCTGAAGACTCCTGAGCATCACAGGGAGGAGACGTTTCAGCAAATATTTGCAGCTTTGCCTGGATAACCAAACTGTTAGGGAAGTGATATCAAAAAAGCAATAACTCTACAGTACTGACCTGAAAATTGGCATTAGGCGTCGCTGAGAACTTTGTAGTAGTAGGTGTAGCATTTGTACTGTAGCTCATTGCTTCAAAAAAAAAAAAAAGAAAAAGTATTTTTTAGAAAACATCGAACCGAATGTGAACGTTAATGCTAAATTTGCCTGTGTCACCTTGCTGGGTGGCTGGCAGCCCAGGCTGGGGCCCACTTGTTGCTGAAGGGTTGGAAGCAGGAACAGCTTGTGGGACTGTCTGCATTACCATGGACCCCTGTGGCCTGATGATCTGCTGTCCTGGAGCTGACACGATTTGCAGAACATTGCCTAAATCCAGCACAAAAGCAACAAATATTTCTGTTAAAAATGACAAGATGGACATTTTGACAGCTTGCATGCAGAGTGTATACATACATTCCCGTAGTAATTGCCTGTTCTAATCCCTGCAGCTCATTTTTGGATGAAGTAAAGAACAAACTGTACAAGCGCTTCACTTTAAAGACTTACGACTTTACGACTGCATGGTGCAATTACAATATGACAGAGAAATGGTGTTTTTTCATGGTAAATGCAGACACTGTGTTTCAAAATGACACTGCATCAGAGATTGAATTTTGCACTAAAACTGAGGAATGTATTTATTGACACATAGATTGTTTGGGGTTTTTGGTCAGTTAACAGCATGATACACACAATTCAATACAAAGTTATATAGAAAAATGACCAGTACCTAATGTAGACAAAAACACGTACCATGGAGATGCAGGGGTTGTCCAGTTGTCAGCTGGCGAAGCTGGCTCGGAGACAACGTAAACTTGTTGCCCTGAAACTGCAGAGTAACGGGAGCCTCTGGCTGGGAGATTCGGTGATGACCACCGGTTATGTTAGTCAGCTGGGCGATCTTCACCACATCTCCACCTTTAATAGGAAAGAGCAGTTTTTAGTATTAAAAAAATGGCTGAAACAGAGAGCATTTGTCCGTTAGTCAAAGGGTGAAAAGCAAGAACATGCAGAACCAGGGTGGATTAATTGAAGCCGCCCTCCAGAACAGAACCAAAGTAGCTCCTAAAAACCCTTTAGGTGACATATAAACCTACACGGGTAGTTTTCACAGCTGAAACAGACCGTTAAAAAGCTGTGGACATTTGAATCGTTTAGCCTTTCGGCAAACTTTGAACGGTTTTCACAACGAAAGAGCAAATTCAGTCTTTGCCCCATCATCTGACGTGCGTCGTACAGGGAGTGTCCAGGTGGTCTGACCCGCTGCCGCTTTTGTGGTCCTCCAGCTTTTTACAATCTAGCTCAAGATCATGCTTCTTGAGCTCCTCACAGATTTGTTTCAGCACGTGGCCTACATTTAGCTCCAATAGCTTGCCAGCGAGATTGCTGATCACAAGCCAGTTTGTGACAAATGTGCTCAAAAGAGCCTGAAGCTCACCATTCATACCCGTCTCACACGTAGCTACTCTCCTGTTGCTCAATTTTCCAAACGACCAAAACACAAGCGTACAGCAGTACATTCAAATCACGTTGAATAAAAACAGGAAAAAGATGCATTTTATTATTTCTGTCAGGTATCAGTGACATGCCATCTACCCATCCTGGGGGCATTTTCATCGTTGCTGGGGATTTATTTAAGGCCAGTATCTAAACGATGCCTGGTGCGTTAAAATATTTCTAATCGTTACCCAATTTATCAAACCCGTGAGTTTTTGCAGTTACTTACGATAAAAAAAAAAAAAATCTTACATCGATTACTTCATACAGCTGTTTAATCACCTAAATAGTACTTCCTTTGTGTCTGTGGACCATATCTACATGCTTTGTAGCAAATAGAATAAAATTATATGATTAGCATACAAAAAAGCAACCAAAAGTGTGGGATTTCCTCTGAAGCTAGACTGATAAAGAATATTAGTAAATAGGCATATTACAAGTGAAGCAGAGCATAAACATCTCAAACATTAAACAGTGTGGGGACGCGTGGTTTCACATAGGTGGGTGTCAGAGTGTACATGCAGGTTTGGAGAAAGAAACTGGAGAACAAGAGGCTGCGGAGATGCTGCTGATACGGCTGATTATTGATTTGACACTCCAGGAGGCCGAATATTAAGACAAATGATGTGTTTCTTTACAAAATAACTGCTCCCTTACAATTGTTTAAACAGGAGACACATATCAGCAGCACCCCAAGTAAATGCCTCTGGAAAGCAGGGTATTCTGTTGTGCCATAAGGGGAGGGGAGATGCTCAAAAGGGCTGGCCACTTACTAGGCAACCTTGCCTGGGCCTGGGATGTAAGAACCAGCCTCTGTGACAGTAAGCGGGGCTGGATGGCATGGTTGGGAGCAAGAGCTGGCCTGGGGACCTGTGCTACCCCAGGCTGACTGATGGGAGCCACAGGTCCCAAAACTGTGCCCAGGGACAAAGAGGCAGCCCCTAGCACATGCTGCCCAAGGCCACTGTTCCCAGAGGAGACAGGAGTAGTAGTCTGGGCTCTCTGAGCAGCTGTTCCAACCACTGTGAAGCACAAGGCAATGGGGGTATGGGACTGGATGTTAGGGGGTTACCCAGAGCTGAGTACCAAAAGTTCAGTATGATCACACAGTCTTTGCCACAAATTCATTCTGCAGTGGTGGGCCAACAAAAGAAGCACTGTTAGGATTGTTTTGGGAATAAACAGCAATTTTAGGTTCAAAATATTTGCAAAATTGCACAGTATTTTTCCCACCATGCGTCCACAAATGACCACAGTGGGCGTCACTGGTTTAAGGTGTTTCTTTTTGTCTGATTGAAATTATCAATATGAAAGAGATATACATTTTTTTAAAAAAAAGGTAATTATTAAGCTATATAAAAAAAGCATTATTTCAACAGAAAAACATTTAAGGAATGGCCAAATCAACAGTTATGATCAAAATAGAATTAAAATAGTAATAGCAGAACCACATTTACACATGTAAAAACAATCACAAGTAAATGATGCCTAAAAATTCCTTTTGATAAAAAAAGAAAAAAAACCCCAATATATATCTAGACATGGTAAAAATAATCTAGAAACTCTTGTACAGGAGGTAGGAGCATTACTGTCAAACTCTACAATGAGCTTCACGCTACTGCTGACGTTTCAGAAGATGAAGACCCAGATTATTTATCTAGACCAGACAACTGAAACAGGCCTCCCAAGTTCTGAAATGAAAATTTTGGGATGGTTGAAACCTGGATGAAGTAAAGTGTGGAGGTGGACAGTTGATGATCTAGAGTGCCAAAGAAACTGGCTCACTGACTTTTACTGCTGATGAGAGCGAGCTGAAGTGTCTGGATTCCTTCTGCACTGTGTACTTCTATATTCTGTTTACGCCATGTACAGAAGACAAATAAGAAAATGCTTCACAGTACAGATAAAGGTTAAAAAATGTACTGGTAAAGCATCAGGCAAAACATATCTAGAGGGAAATCTATTGAATTTTGAAATTTTAGCATTAAATCAATGTTTGAGTTATCCCATGTTCCTAAAACTTTCAGAGGTATGCAGTTGCTCTCACACACACACATACACACACAAACATGTGACAGCAAGTCAAAAGAACAGCTAAATGGGAAAATTACACCTTCACCTTAAACAAGCTGCCTCATCACAATGTATATAAAAGTAGCGATAAAGTGAAAGTGCTGCTGCAATGAACAGAAAACTAAAGGGTCAGCCCACCACTGTGCATCAGTAACACTCAGATAAAGACAGATCACAGATATTATTCCAAACCTTAGCAAGAGTCCGTCTAAGACAGAGGTAGATTATAATGTTAATCGAAATGCAACGAGCGGTTAATTTTGTCTTTTTACATATGATGTTAAATGGTACCACTGCAAAACCACGTTGTTATGTCTTAGTTAAATAAACTTCTAGCTCTGAGGTGATCTTACCATGGGAAGAAGCTGTAGTTGTTGCTGCAGCCTTGCCCCGGGCCTGGCCTGAGAGGCCAGTGGTTGCCACCGAGGTGGTTGTGGAGGGGCCGGTTGCTGGAGGACTCGGGCCAACTACCCCTGTGATGGCAGCCAGGCGGCCCTCTGGCTCGGTCCCATACTGCACCGGCTGAAGCAGCCTTTAACGACAAAGAGCGATTGGACATCATCACAACAACTTCATGTTCCTTTTCAGGCATTTTTGTGATGCGGGAGTTGATTTTTACTAACTTCATGGGTTTTATTGGGCATGGTTTGGGTGGTGGAGGCGGATCTGGAGCAGAGTAGATCTCCTCTATAAGCTGCTGAGTGACCTTTAGTTTAGGTACTGCCACATCAGTCTGATAGCGGGTCAGTCTGTTCTCATTGTTGATCAGATTAAAGAGGGATGTGTTTGTATTCTGAAAAGACAATTAAAAAAAAACCCAGAAGATTAGAAGAAGCAAACTGATGTGAAGCGATGAAGAATCAGCGATCTCTGTAAACCTTGTGATTCTCCTCCTGCAGAGCCCCCAGCACCAGTGATGGAACCCTGTACTCCAGAGAGGGCCAGAAGTAGGAGCTGAAGTTCTCTCTCGGCGCCACCAGCTCGGGGTGGTTACACACTCGTTGTAGCTGCATCAACACCTGCTGGACGCTGACAAAATGACCCATCTTCAATGCTTCCTGGGCACTAAAATAACATCCAGAGAGAAAATATAACATTATACATCCAGAGTTACAAAAAACATCAATATTTAGACATTTAGTCATTGTTACTAGCCTAAAAAATATGGTGAGGCAAAATGGAAAAAAGGAAAAACAAACAAAAAAAATTAGGCAAACATAAAGAAACATCTGTATCTGGGCTTAACCCATGGAAAAGTGCAACAAGGCAAACGTCTCACCCTGGTTGAGTAAGGATATCCTCATAAAGGCTCTTCTGCCTGGCTGATAGGCGGCATTTCAAGATATGCTCATATTTTTTGGGCAGCTGTTTTTCCACATCCCTTTTGGAGCGCCTCAGGATGAAAGGTTGAATCATCTACGGTTCAGAGTGACCACATATCACATTATCACTCAGGTTCTGCAGGGGTAAAAGGCGGTAAAAAAAGCAGGAATGTACGAACCCTATGAAGGCGGATAACCAGTTTGTGGCAGTAGTCCTGGTTCTGGTCAGTACCTGCCTTAACTGGGAAATCAGAGTACGGCTTGGTGATTCCAGGTAGGAGGAAGTGGATCATAGTCCACAGCTCTTTTAGAGTGTTTTGTAGAGGAGAACTGATGAGGAGAATCCTCTGCTGGCTGGAAACAAAAAAAACCACAAGTTTTAGACACAATACTGAAAATCATTCAGCAAAAAAAAAATAAAAATCGTTTTTTTAATGTGACAGTGTGCTAACGCATAAAAATAATTGGAGTGGTTGCCGAGCTCTCACCTTTGGAGAGAAAAGATTGTCTCCCAATGTTTCTGCGTCATATTTTTGATGAGCTGCACTTCATCCAGGACCAGGTGTCTCCACCTCCTCCTCATGAAATGGCACTGGTCTTTCATCAAAAGCTTGTAGGATGTCAGACACACATGGAAGCTATTGGCTTCCTTCCACCACTGTAGACGACCCATAACAACGTTATCACCCAAAAGGTTATATTGTTAGGAGGAACACTCCTTTCATCGATTCATAGGTAAAAATAAAACACATTTTACCATTCTCATAGATCTGCGCTCCCTTTTGTTACCAAGGTACAGAAGAATCTTTAGGCCAGGACACCAGCGCTTAAACTCTACTTCCCAATTTAGCAGCCTGCATGTCCTCACGACTATAAGATGGGGTCCCCAAACGCCTGTGGCCAAGATTAGACAATTAAAAAAAAAATTCTATATTTACATAGACAACAAAAATGCACACTAATATATGGAATATTAACATTCTGAAAAGAAACGTACCTTCTTGTCCGGCCAGGTGGGCCATATAAGCCACTGTCTGAACAGTTTTACCAAGGCCAGATTCATCTGCGAGGATCCCATTGAGTTTTTTCTTATACAGGTTCATTAGCCAGTCCACACCAATTTGCTGATACTCTCGCAGAGAGCCGTGTAAAAGAAACGGAGCTGGGCTGTGAGTCTAATCAGACAAAAAAAACCAAAATAAAAAACCACACATCACTACGTCTGCATGTAGACATAGATTTACCGATTTCAGTCTGTCTTACCGAAGAAGTGGTCCTGAAGCTGCCCTTCGGCAGGATGAGCTCTGTTGCAGCAGCTACCTCTGCTATGTCTCTCCCAGGTTTCCCATCAGAGACAGAGGATGCGGATTTATCCGAAGCACAGTACTGGTCCACATTCAACAGGGAGTCAATCACCACGGCCCCAGGAGCGGTGCCATCAGGGTCCACTCCTGAAAAATGACAGAAAAACACATTATTGTAGTGTTAAAGCTTTAACTAGCAAAAACAGGTGTTAAACAATGATTTGTTGTCACACACACCTTTAGTATCATCCATGTCATCATCCTCATCATCATCACTTTGAAGGCTGGACTGAGGCCACTCGAACCCTTCTGCATAGGCACCAGCATACTGCTTAGCCAGCACATCTAAGGGCACCTCAGCTGACAGCCAAACACAAACCACAGCAGGATTAGAGAAACACCAGCAGGCACATGTACAGTATGTCTAGCTGGTCAGCAAACTGAATATAAATCCTGTTTTTGAAAGTAGTGTGAGCAAGTTTAATGATACTGTACATTACAGCATGCCTTTCCTCACAAAATTACATTATTTTGGCAACATCTAGCAATCATGATGGGGATTCTATTTATTTTTTTTAAACATTAATAATACGTTTATTATTGGGTTTGCTGTGTTAAATTATTAATATAATTTTTTCTATTTTTATTCCTATGCATGCCTGCTACAGTGTGCAGCGTAAAGGTAATGTCTAATATGGCTTGTGTAACTGAAAGACGTTTGTTGCTACGGTGGGATTAAAAAAAGGAAAGAAAGAAATACCATCTTTGGCAAGGTCAAACAGCTCTGCTTTATGATCCGCTTCCCCCTCCATCACTTCCTGCTCCGCTGTGGTGCTCTCTTCATCTGCAACTGAGCAAAAAAAAATAAAAAAATACTGATAAATAAAATCATAACAACAGAAAAAACCCACATAATAATAATAATAATAATAATTATGATAAAAATACCCTCTTCACTGCCCAGGGATGATCTTGCTTTTCTTTTTCTAGCTGAAGATACCAACTCCTACAACAACAACAAAATTAGACCTTTAATTAAAATACCTAAATTTCGGTATGAATGCACCTACCTCATCTTTATCTCCTGTAGACTGTCCAGACACTGCAAACACAGAACATAGTTGAAAATATATAGTTATATATTTTCTATTTTTAAACAGACAGAACTCTAGAGTTTAAACTGTCTGAACTAAGTTCGAGACAGGATTTCCAAATTTTCCAAAAGTGAACCTGTGAAACATACCTTTGGCCTTTTGTACGCAAAGAGATTTAAGCCTTTTCTCATATATTTCAAACTGAAGTTTGATTTCAACAACCTGATGGCCAAAAAAAATAGTTATTGGTAAAGTGACTATTGCAATACATAAATGAGAACGCACATGACAGGACACAAACCTGCTCAATGTTTGACCAGAAGAATTCCACTTCCCGTGCAATCGTGCTGGCTATGTGCCGAAGCTGGATTTCCTTCTCCTTCTTTGATCTCTCTTCACTCCTCTTCTGTTCTTGATGGTAACGAGCACATGTGCGAACAAGCTGTAGCCAGATGATTAGACATATGTTTTGTTAGCTGAGATGTAATGACACTTCAACACGTACTCCAGTATGAAAAAAGGTTGAACCAATGACCTTTGAGTCACGTCCTCAACTCCTATCTGTGATACTTCCGCCCATACCTTTTTTGCAGCAGCCTCCTGGATTTTGACCAAAGCCACAGGATTTAACAGCGGACAGGCCATTGCTTCCTGCCAGTTTGGACTGAGCGCTGGGGTTGATGTTGGCCACGGTGCGGAGAGGACTTGTAACGTGGGGGGTGGGCACTGAATTACGGACAGAAATAGGCCCGGGGGTCATGGTCGTCATGGGTATCGAGTTGGTTACAATTCTTTGAACTGGAGGGTTCGACTCGACGGTGGGGCGAGCCAGTGCCACGGTCTGCAAAGAGCAGAGAGCGAAGGAGGCTTGGGTTAAAATGTGAGGGACAAACACTTTGAAAAATGCCACCTCTTCATGAAGCCGTACCGCTTGTCCACTCTGCAGTACTGCCTGAGACTGTTGCTGCTGGGGCTGCAACTGGAGATGAAGAGCTGGCTGCATCTGCTGCTGCAGCTGGGCCTGGATCTGGGTGTGTGGGTTTACCGTGGCAAGAACCGATCCACCGGCAGGCACCTTGACCTGGGCCTGGAGGTGCCCGCCGGCCTGAGCCGTCTCCACCAGCTGTGCCTGTTGTGAAAGCGCCATTGGGAGGCCCGCTATAGGGAGGCCACCTTGGGCCATCCTGCCTGGCAACTGGGGAGGAGGGGTGTGCAGACTGGCAGCATTCTGTAGTGGAGGTCCTTTGGATGGGTCATACTGCTGCTGGTTCTGCTTCTGCCCTGCAATCTGGACCGCCTGAGGAGTAGGCGGCATCCCGCCTGTATACATAGTAACCACATTATAGCACAGCTAAAGGAACGGTGCAGAACACAGCAGAAAAGTGAGACACTAAAATGGAGTTACCATTCTTACCATGTGACTTGAAAAAGCCTTTTGTCAGTATAGATGTTTTAAATGCTACAGTCTTCCCTCGTTTATCGCGGGGGTTCGGTTCCAGAGAGAACCCGCGATAGGTGAAATCCGCGAAGTAGAAACCATTATTTTTTCTTACAATTATTATTCAGTAAAATACACTATTATACATTGAAAAGAAATAACAAATCATTTTACAGGCTCAAGCATTTGTTTATATATAAGTACTTAAGAAACGTTTAAACAAATAACTTCTGTACTGTCAAATATTAAGTTAAATCATCAATGTGAACAGAAGGCTTCAAATTGCGAAGATTAGCACCGCCCACCGCGGCCCGAGTAATTGGACTAAGCGGGAGAAAATTTAAATGATTATGAAAAAATACAAAGTACAGTAGGACAAATAGTGACTCAGGTGTGTTTCACTTCTCTTCAGACTGAGCCGCTGCATTCTGACTCCGCTCTGGAGTTTTTGCTTTTGAAACCAGCGGTGAGGGTGTGTTTGTGCTCCAGAGCGCTTTTTCCACATTATGGGTTTCAGACCAACTCGAAATTGTAATAGACTTTGCACGTTCGTAATGTAAATTTGGCAAGCTGTTTTACGTACATGTACAGATTAGTCTGCGAGGATATTGACGCACAGGTGGTGAAGAAGCGAAGTGATTTTTAGCCAATCATAATATAGAGCACAATTCACGATAAAAATCCGCGAAGTGGCGAAACCGCGAAATAGCGAGGGATGACTGTAACAGATTAAAAGAGTTATTAAAGTAACAGCACACAGAAAATAAAGGTTGGTCTCAAATAATGAACATAGAAGTGTAAAAAACAAATGAGATGGTTACCAACTAATTGCAGTGAATTCACAGATCATAAAGATCTTGGTCACATTTATTCGAGGTTCATGTGAAATTTTCTACATGTAACTTTTTTGATGTGTTACATGTACTAAGTGAACCAGCCTGTGTTTGAAATGGGGGTATATCTCGGTGGTAGAGCATTTGACTGCACATCAAGAGGTCTCTGGTTCAAATCCAGATGCCCTTTTTAAATAATAGTTACACATTTTGGCCATTGTAGGGCAATAAAGATATTCTTAAACCTTTTATCTAATCGACTTGAATTAATGATTCATTTTCATACAAAACACCTTTGCATTGTGACAATGCCTTTTCAGTTGCCTTTAAAGATAAGCACAACGTGTCTTGAAGCGAAAATCCGCCTGAACGAGACCTCGTCGACAACGACTCTAGACCGCTCTTCTACGGCGCGTTACTTAAATTAGACTTTCGTTTTGCTGCCCTCTAGTGTCCAGGAATGAGGTGACAATTTCAATACGCCTTAAAAATGACTTGCACTAAACGAACTATTACTGAGCTTAAAAGTAGTTCTTGGTTAAAAAAAGGAAAGACTTCAAACCTGAAAAGTTTTAATAAAATCATTTAAGATACTAAAAATAGGAATGGTAGACACACGTGTTGTAAATTGAGCGTTTAGGAAAAAAGTATGAAAGAAAAGCCTTGAAAAAGGCAAACGACCACTTTATGTATTCATGCGCTTCTCCACGGTGGACGCACTTGGGCAGTGGGAACGTCGTCTCGTGTGGTAAAAGAAAGAATATAAATAAAAAACAACTGATTTTGGTAAGAGATATTTTATCCTTTATATACTTTAATTCCTGACGTGTAAATTTGATCGAAACAGATGTACTACTACTACTATTGAGCGTTTAGGAAAAAAGTATAAAAGAAAAACATTTAAAAAAGGCAAACGACAACTTTATGTATTCATGCGCTTCTCCACGGCGGATGCACTTGGGCAGTGGGAACGTTGTCTCCTGTGGTAAAAGAAAGAATATAAATTTAAAAAAACTGATTTTGGTAAGAGATACTTTATCCTTTATATACTTTAATTCCTGACGTTTAAATTTGATCGAAACAGATGTACTACTACTACTACTACTACTATTAGCCACGTGTCTGTAGCTTAGCTTAAAATCATTAAACAAGGTTATCAGATAACTAAGTACTTTGGGGGGCTTGTTTGATTGAACTTGTCTTTATCGGTTAAGTTGTGTTTTTCATACTCTACCAAAATTGATGTTTTTAATTTGTGGTAGTGTTTTATTTTATGCTTATGTTTGCTAACGTTGCAACACAACGCCGTAAGTGATTAGGTTCTTTTTGGTCGCAGTATTTTTGATGTAAACGCCAGTGTTCTTTCTTTTGAAAGCTCAGCACTTAAAGCTTAACACTGAAGTTCGGCTTTTAAAGCATTTAGTTAGGGAAACTGCGTTTAATACTTCAATAATGTCAGCTTTTTGTTTTAATCAGGTCTTTTGTGAGAGATGACTGGTCGAGCACGCGCAAGGTCACGTGGCCGGGCTCGTGGCTCCCAGGCCGCAGTTCCTGGGGCGGTAAGCGTTTCGTCATTTCCGGTAGTCAGACTGATTGCTTTGCATTAATATCACAAAAAGAATCAATTTAGAGCTCTTATCATTCAGCTTGGCTTATAACACTCATGATAAATGTTAGTTTTTTCTAATATTAGTAATTTATAAACATTTTTACTTATTTTGGTCAGACAACTTGCATTCAAGATGGTGGAAAGAAAGTGTGTTGGTGGTCGGGTGGGTGCTAACTTTTTTAGGGGAAAATAAAGCGTTGTAAATTGTTTTGTTGTTTTTGCTAGAGCCAGACTCAAAAGCCTTCCCCAGTGACGAGTGCTCCAAAAGAATCGGAAGCAGAGCTGGTTGGTAGAGGGAGACAGAAGGGCATCCCAGGACGACTCTCAGAAGAAAGTATGAACAGTTGTTTTAGATTCACATAGGAACTGATTTTGACTCTTTATTGTAATTTTTTACTTGATGCAAAAACAGCACACTATCTGCTGTGCCTCATACTAGCGCATGTGTTTCTATGTAACATCTTACCACCCGGTTTAAACTGTTAATAATAATAATAATAATAAAAGCTTGACAGTAACATGTTATTTGATGTCTACACAAACACTTAATGGCAATGCCTTTTTTTTTTTTTTTGCAATAGGTGGTGTTGAAATTTCGATGGGATTTCACCAAGTGACACTAGGAGAAAGGGGGAGACGCCGGTGGGATTTTACCGATACCGGGGTCAACACCAGACAAGCTATGGAGCATGTAAAGGAGTCAAAGACTGGTTTGTTGGACTTAGATTTTTTTGCACACATACGTGGTGTGTTCGGACATGAGCTAACTTTCTGTTGGGGTTTTTTTTTTTTTTTTTTTTCTTTAGGAACAAGTGGTGCTCCCATTTCATTAACGGCAAACTTCTTTCAAATTGTGTCCCGCCCTCAGTGGGTTCTGTACCAGTACCACGTAGACTACAAGCCATCGATTGATTCCCGTCGTTTGCGATCTGCTCTGCTCTTTCAGCATGAAGTGCTCGGTATAGCACGAACCTTTGATGGATCTCTTCTTTTTCTACCTCACAGACTTCACAACAAGGTGATCTAATGTTTCATATGTTCAGTGTTTGAGCTTTTTACACAGGTCAAAAAAGAATTCTAGTTTTCTAGGATAACGGCAAGTGTTGCCATTTCTAATGTGACAAAATGTGCTGCAATTGTCACTCTGGATTTAGGAGACTGTGTTACACAGCAAGACCCACAGTGGAGAGGAAATTCAGATAACAGTCACCCTGACTAATGAGCTACCACCCACATCTCCAATGTGCATTCAATTCTACAACATCATATTTAGAAGGCAAGTGTTCATTTATTTTCACAAGGGGGTACACATTAGAACTATCAGTCTAACTAGCGCTTCTTTTTTTTCTTTTTTCTTTTTAGAATCCTGAAAGTTCTTAATTTGCAACAGATTGGACGCAACTACTACAACCCCAATGATCCACTCAACATCCCACAACACAGGTTTAAAATGTTTCACTGTTGGTTATACAGTTGACCTCATTAATGTGTTAGGGTTAGGAATTATATTATAATGTTTATTAGCGTCTAAAATAACTATTTGTAACACAAATGTAATATACAAAATATGGTCCGAACTAGACCTCATTATTTTAACATCTGAAGCAAAATGTAATTTTCTTAATGGACATTTTCACAATCTGATGTATTTACAGCAAAAACAATTCTCCATCTTTCAGTCTATAGTTTTTTTCCTTAAGTCGCTAAAGCTTTCAGGTGACCTGCTCAGTTAACTGTCTTGGCTATTGAATAATAGCTGCACTTGCTTTAAATTTACATCAACTATATATTAAGTATATAAAACAAATTCGATCTGCACTGTTGTGCAAGTTGGATTTATAGCCCGTTTTTCTGAATTTGGGAGGAGTATAGAGCTTTAGAGCTTTAGAATTGATCCAGCTACTCTAGTCAGTGCCAGCTCACTCTGTTAGCGGGCCTTCCTGCCAGTGCTGTAACGTTCTCTCCACTATGTTTCATATGGGATGTGAATTGATTAATGAACTTTTGCTTTTCCTTCGTACTTTCTCCATTAGTGTGAAGTTAAACTTGCTTTTGTCTGTTAAAGAGTTCAAGTTAAAGAGTTGTATTCGTTTTTTAATCATAATTGTCTTAAAAGCTTGTTTGACCTGTTCTGTGATGTTGCATACCCCCTATAGACAAACACTGATTGTCTGTTGATATGAAACTTTTTTCTGTTATTTTAAATTTAAATCTCAAGTGTGTCTTGCCTAAATCGGTATTTTAACATGCAGGAGGCAGTTATTGGGAATTTCAATGAATTTGATCTCATCCCTTTGTCTCAGGCTAACAATATGGCCTGGCTACACTGCTACAATCTTGCCGTATGAATCGGCCATCATGATGTGTACTGATATCAGCCACAAGGTCCTTCGCAGCGAGACTGCTCTTGATTTTATGGTAAACCTCAAACATCAATGTGGAATTGAACGTTTCCATGAGATCTGCACCAAGGAGCTCGTTGGACTTGTGGTCCTCACAAAGTAAGAAATACACCTGGGTTAAAGGATTCAGGGCTGTGCCAGATGACCTGTAGCAGTTGACCTGCTGTTGGGTGTGTGTTTAAAAACGCTTGTGTTTTTGTAGATATAACAACAGAACTTACAGGATTGATGATATTGCGTGGGACCATACTCCCTCCAACACATTCAAGAGGGGAGCTGCGGATATTTCCTTCAAGGACTACTACAGAAATGTAGGCGCAGGCATAACACATGTAATGTTTTACTGAGATGAGTTATTCGTCATTTCAGTGTCACATTTTTGCTCCCCAAAGCCGGGACTTTGGTTTACATTCTGTCTGTAGCTTTTAGTGCAATTCACCTCTTAAACACAAACGGAATGGAAACATTTTCAATTTCAGTAGTTTTTTCAGAAATTGTCATATAAAGTGCAGTTGTGCAAATAAATCTACATTTTTGTGTTCTTAGCAATATGGACTGGAAATTGCTGATGGGAACCAGGTGCTGTTGGTCAGCTATGTGAAAAGAATGGGTCCTTCTGGAGGTCCTGCTCCAGGCCCAGCTATGCTGATACCTGAGCTCTGCTACCTCACAGGTTATTGTCTGTCTGTAGTGTGAGGTGCTGTTTGACTTTGTTAAATAAGTGTTTTGTTTTGTTTTGATTTTTACATTTTGACATCTAGCCACCAGAACTTAAGGTCTTGTGTATTAACAGACATAATGATTCATTCAGGCTCCTTCAGCTGGAAATAGTACAGTCCAGTCGGTGCTCTTCAGAAGGTCAAGTATACAGTATTTGCAGAAATTAGAAGTTACAAATCATTTAAATCACTCTAGAAAACAATGAAACTAATTTGTTAGCAACTTCTAAGCAAATGTGAAAACATTTCGGTCCAGCCTCGGTTTGTAGGATGGTTTCGAGTTGTAGCCCTTGTCATTGCGTCAACCAAAGAACTGGCATGCTTGTCAGTAAATATTGGCGAATTTAAAAAAATTCTTGTGTGACAGGTCTGACCAACAGAATGCGATCTGACTTCAGCATCATGAAGGACTTGAGCACACATACTAAACTGATGCCAGAGCAGAGAGAGCAGCGCCTCAACAGATTTATGGCAAACATAAATAGGTAGGTGACAGACATGCTTTTGAAGGGCTGCAATGAATGTTTACCCAGAGCTGAGATAACTGCTCTGGATATCATTCTTAGAACATTTGATTTTTCAAACTGCCAGACATTTAATAGTTTATGGCCATATATTTCAGTGTTTTATTTGCCTCCTTGCATGTTTTCTATTTGCTCTTTTTTAGTTGCATTGGCTTCAGCCTAAATTTTACATTTTTTCATCTGTTAAAGCATTTTTAGCTTTGAAAGGTCATTGGAAATCATTATTGAGGCCTTAATGCTTGGGTGAAATTGGTATGACACTTTTCCTTGTTGTCACACTTTATCTTGTTGTCAAAGTCATGCATATTGGTGTTGAAGATAAACCATAAATATGACCTTTTCCTTTCATTATATTTGAAATAGAGGGGCAGCATTAGTTTTGGTTTCGACTGATCCATAGTGCAAATTGTACAGGAATGCAGATGCCAGGGGGGAGTTGGAGAAGTGGGGACTTGCCTTTGACAGGGAGCTGCTAAATGTGAATGGAAGACTCCTCCCAGGAGAGAAGATTTTCCAGGGATCAAGATCGGTACACTTCTAATCCTTTGAGATTTGTCTAATGAAATGAAGAGATTCTAAGAAATGGTCCATCTGAACTGGATTGGCCTCCCCCTGTGGTCTAGTTTAACTACGACCCCATGAATGCTGACTGGAACAGAGAGATGCGAGGACTGAGCGTGACCAGTGCTCCTCATCTGGATAACTGGCTGCTGTTTTACACCTGCCGCATTGCCAACGACGCACAGACCCTCCTGCAAAACCTCCTCAAAGTTTCAGGTCCACTTGGTATCAGACTCCAGAGGCCAACCATGTGAGTTTTTTGTTTTTCTGTTTTTTTTATTAACATACCGGCCAAAAAGTGAATTTGGCCAACAATCGTGATCTCAGTCAGTATTGCACTGTAAAGATGAATAGAATTTGGTGTGTGTGTGTGTGTGTATACATTGGGTTTGATTTATTGTTGCTATTATAAAGTTTAAAGAAGTTTGGTTCTTGTAGGATTGAATATGAGGATCGTCAGGATAGACTTCTTCGAGCCATCCAGCAGAATGTTGGGCCCCACACACAGATGGTTAGTGATGGTTACAAGAGGTTTAATCAGACGTTTTCTTTATTTGGAGGTATTGGTTGGGAATATAAGTTGCTTAAGTGTTGCCTGAAGACATCTTGACAACTGAATCATTGAATTTTCTGTGTCTGACAAATGTATACGTTTGGTGCGAATACATGTAAAACAGTCATTTGTGCTTTTAAAATTCATCTTGCAGAAAATTAAGAATATTCTAATAAAAGTAAATGAATATTTCCACTGAGTTAAGTGCTGCAAGCTGAAGTTTTAATCTAACATTTCTTTGAACAAACTGGTTGATATGAGTGATCTTCTGTTAGGTGGTGGTGATCCTACCCACCAACAGGAAGGACAAGTACGACAGCATTAAGAAGTATCTGTGTGTGGACTGTCCCGTCCCCAGCCAGTGTGTTGTCGCTCAAACTCTGAGCCGTCCACAGACTCTCTTGAATGTGGCCACAAAGATTGCCCTGCAGATGGCTTGTAAGATGGGAGGAGAGCTCTGGAGCGTTGAAATCCCTGTATGTCATTCACACTCAGCAGTGTGTTCGAAATATTGATATTAAGAGTAATGGATGATGTTTTTGTGATAATTGTGATTCTTTCTGACTCCTCAACCTGTTTCCTGTTCAGCTGAAGCATTTGATGGTTGTGGGCATCGACTGTTATCATGACATCTCTGCTGGAAAAAGGTCAGTCGGAGCCCTTGTGGCAAGCATGAACCAGACGATGAGCAGGTTGGTGTCTACAGAACCTGCTCAGATTCCATGTGTTGGTGGTGTGCTGCAAGTTTGATTTCTTCTTGAAAGGTGGTTCTCCCGATGTGTACTTCAGCAGAAAGGTCAGGAAATCATGGATGGACTGAAGAGGCCTTTTATTGGTAGCAATCATTTGCTAAATGTGCCGAGTTTGGTCTGTAAGAGTTTGAGCAGAACTAAACACGAGAGCCATTTGTTTTCTAGATGCACTTAAGGAGTACCTGAAGCACAACAACTGCCTGCCCTCGCGCATTATTGTGTACCGGGATGGTGTTGGAGACGGCCAGCTGCAGAGCGTGGCCACCTTTGAAGTGGCTCAGATTCTGGAGTCCATCAAGTCACTTGGACAAGACTACAGGTGAGTGTTGGTTCCTACTTGTGCAGTTGTCTTTTAAAGAGCGGAGAACCCCTTGAACGGGATTGTTTTCCTAGTTGGATTTCATGCTGTTTATAGGCCCAAGCTGAGTGTGGTGGTGGTGAAGAAGCGCATTGCCACCAGATTCTTTGCCCGCATTGGTGGAAAGACGGTCAACCCACCTCCAGGGACCGTCATTGACACAGAGGTCACTCGTCCAGAGTGGTGGGTCTCGGCTGCTGCGCCTTTCCCATGTGCTCAGGGAAGCTTTTAATCCTGTTGGCAGACATTTGATGACACGTGACCATTATCTACTGAAGTATGTGTGAAATCCTGCTCATTGTTCCTTCTCTTCTTGCCAGGTATGATTTTTACATAGTGAGCCAGGCTGTTCGCTCTGGGAGCGTGGCGCCGACTCACTACAACGTCATCCATGACACGAGTGGTCTGAAGCCTGATCACATGCAGACTCGCCTACAAGCTGTGTCACATGTACTACAACTGGCAGGTCTGTCTCCTTAGAAGTTCCTTAGAATCTGTTCATAACCTAGCATTTGTATGCTTGTTAGGAATTAGTCTTTCACATGGCCTCCCTGGCGGAGGTAACAAAGTCGTGCATTAATATTGTGCATTTTCCGCTATAGGGGAATATCAGAGTGCCTGCCCCTTGTCAGTATGCCCACAAACTGGCGTTTCTTGTGGGCCAGAGCATCCACAAGGAGCCCAACTTGCAGCTGGACAACCTCCTGTTCTACCTTTAAAACACAAAGCACTTTGCTTGGCTTTGTTGGTTTTTTGTTTTTTTTTGTTACTGTTGGTTGTTTGTGTTGCATTTAATGTTCTTTTCAGGATGAGTGTTGCTGTTAATGCCACTAGATGGCAGGTTTGTTTGTTGTTTCTTAGTTGTGGAAGTTCTAATTCTACAAAATAAATGCTTTTGTTACTGTGGCTAATGGAAAACTACCAGATTCTCACGTGAACCAGGATGTGCAAATGTTAGTCCAACACTATTCGCTTTTTTATATACCGTAATTTCCGGACTATAGAGCGCACCTGATTATAAGCCTCACCCAGCACATTTTTAAAGAAAAAACCATTTTGTGCATACATAAGCCGCACCTGTCTATAAGCCGCATGTGCCCACATTGAAACATGAGATATTTACAAAGAAAGACGGTACACAGAGAGAGTTTTCAAAGTTTTAAGAATATACCTTAGCTTTTCTTTCCAAACAGTGCCTGTGACGCGGCAGTAACACAGCAGGAATACGGTAGCACAGCACTAACAGGGCTGGTTAAAAAAAACGGTAAAAGTCACTGAAAGCCAGCTCGACTGCTTTTAACTTGAAAGCTGCGTCATATGCATTTCTTCTTAAATTTTCCATGATGAGGGTCTGTTCATGCTAATTTTATTCATGGACAAAGCGCGAAGTTACGTTAAACTTGCATCTTCCTCGACACGTATGTTCCACCTGTCTCACTCTTACCTTTTCTACTCGAGCGCCCCTGGCGGCCGTTAGAAAAAGTACATAAATTGGCCGCATCACTGAATAAGCCGCAGGGTTGAAAGTTTGGGGAAAAAAGTAGCGGCTTATAGTCCGGAATTTACGGTACTTTTCTATAAAAGTGTATTACTGCAGAAGAGTTCTTGCAGACAACAGGCTTCCGTGTTTTGTCTGTATCGAGATTTCAGCTGAGCGTTGGTTTATTTTATCCACCCAAAAAGAGAAAGAATGGCCGCTCGTTCTCCGGCGGGTTCTTTTGTAGATCTGTGCGACTAGGCCCGTGTATCTTTGGTGCTTCTAGGAAACACAATGTTTACAAAATAGCAAATTTATTTCAACTTAAAAAATGTTGCACATGCACACCCACATAATTGGTAACCATCAATATAGGCAGATAACCTTTAGCATAAAGCTAGCACACAACTGCAGACTATGGTTATCAAGACACCATGGGAGAAGCTTGCACTGTTTGAGAGAAATGTACCAAAAGGCAGTTTGAAAGTCAAGTAAAAACATAAAAAACACAGTTTTACAAATGGACAAAAGTACTAAAAAAAAAGTCACTCAAAAAGGAATAGAAGCAATGCATGATGGCCTGTAAGCAAAAAGGATTAAGTTCAGGGTTTACATGGCTATTGGCTGACATCCATACGTTGTTACAAAATACTTTGCATACAGTTTTGACGTTTTCCAGATGTGTAGAGAGGAGTTGATGTCAGGATGCATGAAAATGGGTGAAAGTCTAACTGGGAGGAAACACAGGTGGACCGATTTAGTTCCACACAAACAGGCGAACAGCCTGTTTGGGCGGCCTGGGACATACATTAGCTCTCTTTAAACGTACATTCACTACTTTAAAGTGCAGATACTGCATTTCTGGTGAAATCTGCATCAACAATTTAGAACACCTTGAAAAATGGTGAGTCACAGATCATCTAGAGTGAGCATGATTCCGATTTTGTAGATTGCTGAGTGGCGGGAGCGTAGAGGTAGCCTTGTGTTTCACTAAAGAGCCAGAATCAGACTTTCTATGTGTAATTTTGTCTGCACATTTTCTTGTGCAAGCAATTGTGTTGTTGCAAATCGAGTCTTCTAAAAGGAAGGAATACCCCAAACCTTCTATTGAGGTGTGTTCCAATGTTTTGTAGGGATTATGGACGCTTGCATTCAAGTTCTGGTACTCTGGAGGTAACCAGTCACATGATAATCCTACACATCACAAGTCAGGATGAACATCTATGAGCAGGCGTGGCCATCTTACACACACTAGTGTAGAGCAAAAAAAAAAAACCAAACCACTAACCGTTATGCACTTATAAGGCAAGTACAGTACATGGAGTTGGGACGTATGAGGCGTTGCATTCAGGCGCGTTGGTGGCGCATGTGCTTGTTTCATGTCTAATGTTGGGGTCGATGGAGTGTACGCAAGTCAGCCAGTACCTGAAGGTCCGTGCTCGGCCCACCGCGTCGCATGCCCCCTCAAGCAGGAAATGTGCTTCAGTGAAGCATGCGGGAATTGTTTTAGGAGACTGGCTGTGCAACAAGTTGACGTCGCCCATGCGGAGCGGCCGAGCCGCTCTTCCATCCTGTTCAGGTCAGATTCAAATATAAAGTGGCGTCAGACTTGATCGAGTGCAAAATGGACAATAACCCTGGGCCGTCTCTAAAGCACATCTTTATTAGCCAGACAGTCCAAGGTTCAAAAAAAAAGAAGAAAGATCTACATCGGCCAGCACCATGAGGTCACGGGACCAAAATATGAAACAGGTTATTGAAAATATGTGGTTAACAAAAATACAAATATTCTATATAACAGCTGTACAAGAATAATTGGCTGATAAAAGCCACCTGTTCACTGTCAGAGTGTTTTGACCTGTATCCATAGAAAGAGGAGCAGACTGAGAAGTTATTTTACAGCGCCGAGTCTTTGTAAAATTGTCTTCCCTCTGGAGAACAGTCCCTTTTTCTTTTTGGAGTACATGTGCAGTGGGGCCCTGGTGGAACTGCTGGGCCCCACGAGGGCTCCCCCAGAGCCAGCGACGTGTGGACGCACTCCGGGAGAGGCTGCTCTTCTGGTTGGGCCCAATTTTCCCAATGGGACCTACAGTAACGGAAGACCCGTAAGGGACAGTTTGAGGGTGTGAAGAAGTGTCACCTCAGCCACCACTTCCTCCTCTTCCTAAAGTCCTCCCTGACTCAGCAGAGTAACCACGTCTCTCTGCCTCCTTCTAGAAACAACAAAGACTGACAGCAGAGCTCTAATCAACCAGTGCGAGGTGACGTTTCTTTGCAGTCAACATCAAAGCAGCAGAATCTCACAAAGACATTTTTAGGACAAGTGGGACACTTATATCACATCCACTTCTTCTCAAATATAGTTTACCGATACAGCGGGGTCACTAACAGACTACAAATCACTGTTCCACTTCTGTAATCATGGGCTAAAAGGCTTCTTTCAAACGTAGTTGAGCAAGAGAGAGAAGGTACATTTTATATCTGTCTTTTCAATTTGTAAACAGAATTTGAAACGCTGTAAAATGAAGATTATTCAACTCTTTAGAGCATCCGAAGTACTTGGATACTCCAGTACTACAGATTTGATACGACCTGAGCATCATTGAAGTCATCTGTGTTGCGTTTACACGAAGGGTCCATGTGCACAGATGAGGCGCAAATATCTACAGATGTTTGGATTCCCTGGAGATAAATAAGCTCAGTCTTTACAGAAGAGACAGGAACATATGGTGAGAGCAGCGGTAGGAGCACACAGGTGGACCACGTCTACATCTGCCCGTAAAGAGGTCGGCCCAAGGAGATCCGTGTCCACAAAGCAGGAGGAGAAAGGTGGGAAAGGTGTAGAAGATGGTGGAGACACCAGCCATGCTGTTTGGCTCAGAGACAGTGGGACTGAGGAGAAGACAGGAGGCAGAGATGGAGATGTTGAGGTTCTCTTTGGGAGGAACGACGACAGCTAGGATCAGGAATGACAACATCGGGTTTGGAGGTAAAGCCAGAGAAGCCAGACTGAGATGGTTTGGACATGTCCAGAGGGGGACAGTGACTATGTCGGTGGAAGGATGCTGAGGATGGAACTGCCAGGCAGGAGACCTAGAGGAAGACCAGAGAGGAGATTCATGGATGAAGCGAAGAACGAGGTTAGTGGGTGTGACAGAGGAGGATGCAGAGGACTGGTGGAGATTCATGGAGCCGGATGGTTCACTGTGGACAGTCCTGATGGACAGAGTAGAGAGGAGAGGAATAACGTGCCGCCCACCCCCCTCCTCCAGCAGCTGTGACCAGCTCAAACCACCAGGTTGACTGCTCATTTCCCTCGACCGGCTCCTCTTACTCTGCACAAGACCGTCACTCTTGAGTCTTTGCAGAGGGAAACGGCAGCTTTTTCTGCATTAAAAAGCCGGCAATAATGTTGTGGCACAGTTGCAGCCGTGCTGCTCCGCAAATGTCAAATAATCTGGTTTTAACCGATTGGAATTAAATGTTGACCAATTTGCTCAAACATGAAATGCTGTAACGTAGCATCCATTTCCTCCAAAGGCATTTAAACAAATGCCTTTGGAGGAAACATTTATGCGAATGTGAAGGGTTTTTTGTTCTTTTTGGTCTCTTTTGGTGGTGCTGTGTGATGGTGGCAGCATCACGCCGGGAGGAAGCAGCATAGATAACACCGGATGGATAAACGGACTCGTTCTGGTTTCTGGGGTCAGAGGGCAAAGACCCAACTGTTCCTGTCTGATCCACCTTTAGCCTGCAAACACAACGTCCATCTCTTTGAATAAAAACTTTTAAACGACCTCGATTCTTCAAAATAGAACTGAAAAAGCCTGAGAAGACTTTACCAACTCGTTTGTAGTTTTCTTTTTCAAATAGACGTTTCTTCCAATTAAGGAGCTTGTTGCTGATCTGTTGCCTTTTAGCTCATCATGAGTTACAGCAGGAGACTTATTGCAGGAGACGGAGACATTATCATGTACAACACTCAGAGAAACAACTGAAGATACTGTACTTCTTGTCTAATGCATTGGCTAGGGTTACCGTCTCCTAGCAACAGTGATTTGGTGAGACAAAGGTTCCTAACATTAACCTAAAAGGCAGAGCAACACAAAAGGAATGTCATGAGAGTTATACCAGTTGCATACCAGACACTAAGGGTACCCGTGTCATCTGCATTAGACGAGGGGAGCGTAATCGGGGTATCCTCAGTTGCTCACTTACGTGACGGAAACAGAACCTTTAAGGTGTGAAATGAACACTCTTCTTCTGTTTTGCCGAGCAGGTGAGAAAAAGAAATAAAACAAACAATGGTGATGGCATTTCAATCATTTGCACGGGGACAATGACAAGTCAGCACAGAGGAAACGTCTGAGGAAACCTGCTCACTGGTCACCCGTTGCTTCATTCGTTGTGCAGAAAAATAACGTCGCGTTTACATTTCATGAATATCTTGGATGATTCTCCGATGGCAACGTAGGTTAAGTGAGCTCTTTTACAAAAGGAGCCGTAGACTGTGCAAAACAAGGTGTCTGGGAGCAGATACAAAAAGTCAAACTACACCCGATTTTCTCTCCGTATAAAATGCTGATTTCATGCACCTGCTCATAACATGCTATGGTCTATATCAGGGGTGTCAAACTCAAATTCACAGTGGGCCAAAATTAAGCAGTGAAGTAAAGTCACGGGCCAAACTCAATATTTATTGAACAATTAACTGCAACTGATATGTCATGTCTCTCTTCACTCCTCTTCTGTTCTTGATGGTAACGAGCACATGTGCGAACAAGCTGTAGCCAGATGATTAGACATATGTTTTGTTAGCTGAGATGTAATGACACTTCAACACGTACTCCAGTATGAAAAAAGGTTGAACCAATGACCTTTGAGTCACGTCCTCAACTCCTATCTGTGATACTTCCGCCCATACCTTTTTTGCAGCAGCCTCCTTCCATCTCCTTTCCTGAGCAAAGTCAGCAGCCATCCACTGCATCTCCTCCAAGAGGTAGTCCCACTGAGACTTGGGACGGGAAGCTTCCACAAGTTTGGGGAGCCTACTGGCAGACCACTGGCCCTCCTTTCTTAACTCCGAGATCCGCCGATGAACCTGACTCTCCTTGAAAAGGACATAAAAAATTCGATCGCTACAGAATTGACAACCTCCGAAGCTAAATATCATCAGGTAAATACCCACGTAGTTCAACTTTTAAAAAAGGAACTGTAAGATAAGCAGAAAAGTAACCAAATTCCAAACGTGCTGAGGAAACTCACCAGCTTAGCCTGCTCGATTTGTTTGTCCTGACAACCCTCCGGCGTGGCTTGGGCGGCTGGATTTTGACCAAAGCCACAGGATTTAACAGCGGACAGGCCATTGCTTCCTGCCAGTTTGGACTGAGCGCTGGGGTTGATGTTGGCCACGGTGCGGAGAGGACTTGTAACGTGGGGGGTGGGCACCGAATTAGGGACAGAAATAGGCCCGGGGGTCATGGTCGTCATGGGTATCGAGTTGGTTACAATTCTTTGAACTGGAGGGTTCGACTCGACGGTGGGGCGAGCCAGTGCCACGGTCTGCAAAGAGCAGAGAGCGAAGGAGGCTTGGGTTAAAATGTGAGGGACAAACACTTTGAAAAATGCCACCTCTTCATGAAGCCGTACCGCTTGTCCACTCTGCAGTACTGCCTGAGACTGTTGCTGCTGGGGCTGCAACTGGAGATGAAGAGCTGGCTGCAGCTGCTGCTGCAGCTGGGCCTGGATCTGGGTGTGTGGGTTTACCGTGGCAAGAACCGACCCACCGGCAGGCACCTTGACCTGGGCCTGGAGGTGCCCGCCGGCCTGAGCCGTCTCCACCAGCTGTGCCTGTTGTGAAAGCGCCATTGGGAGGCCCGCTATAGGGAGGCCACCTTGGGCCATCCTGCCTGGCAACTGGGGAGGAGGGGTGTGCAGACTGGCAGCGTTCTGTACTGGAGGTCCTTTGGATGGGTCATACTGCTGCTGGTTCTGCTTCTGCCCTGCAATCTGGACCGCCTGAGGAGTAGGCGGCATCCCGCCTGTATACATAGTAACCACATTATAGCACAGCTAAAGGAACGGTGCAGAACACAGCAGAAAAGTGAGACACTAAAATGGAGTTACCATTCTTACCATGTGACTTGAAAAAGCCTTTTGTCAGTATAGATGTTTTAAATGCTATTAGATAGTATTTTCCTCTTAATATTTATATTTGAGAGACCAATTATTTACCAGGTGAAAGGAAAAACAATACGGTAAAAATTAAAATCTCTGATAACTTTTTTAGTTTTAGCTTTCAGGGCTCCTTAGAACCTCACCTTAATCTACTACTAGGAGGTAGTACATGATGATACAGTAATGTACTGTACTTTCTGATGACTGGAGCGAAAACTAATGAAAGTCATACAGCAATGGTTACAGAAGAAATGAAACCAATATGAGTATCTAAATGTCTCTCAAATAAAATTCTACTTTGATTAATGCAAACTCAAAACATTGCATTTCAAATGGTGAGGGAACATGGTCAAAACATTTAAAAAATTATATGTGCAATAAGAGTTTATTTCAGGAAAAATAGAAAGGAAAGGAAAGGAAAAAAGAACAACTGATAACAAATAAGCGGGGAGAAAAAGGGGAAAGTATATAAAAAATAAAAAATACAGACACTCACAAGACGTATGTTTAACATGCATGAAGCGATGTCATTCTAGCAGTCACCGAGGCATCGGGATGCCTCACAGAAAGGCAAAGCACAAAAGTGAGCAGAGAGACACACGTGGGGTTTTGCAGACAGTAGGCCTGAGCGGAGCTGTGCACACTAAAGCAGCGCCTGCCTTACCTCCCTGCACGGACACCACCTTGCCTAGACGGCACCTGACACACCCACACCAGCACAATCGCAAAAACCTGTGTCCTGAACGCAACTCCTCCTCATGATTCCCCGCCTAATTAGACTGAGGGAAAGAAGCCAGGTGAGAACAAAATGCCATGAAGAAACACGGAAGGAGGTCAACTAAAGGTGAACATGAGGTAAATAAATGAAAGAGTCGCCGTGAGGAATCAAAGGCGAAATGATCCATTCCAATGACACATGGACAGACAATCAAAGAAGGGGATGTGCAAAGGATGGCGCTGTTCAACCAAAAGCAACTGTGGGTGGATCCATGAGATGGGAAAACAAGCAAAAACCCGTTGGAAAGCCAGACGAGTCCTACAGGGCTCCCACTTTCTCCGATCCGCCTTCGAACGGCATGAACGTCCACCGTGACAACAAACTCTCTCCAAATAAGGATGACTGGGAGGAAAGAAAACTCCGGAAAAACAAAGATGTGGAGAAAAGATGTTCAAACATGAAGGAGGACACTCATGAAACATGGCATCTTCCCACTGAGCAGCTATGCCTCCTCCGACTCCACGGTCTTCCTCCCCAGTTTTCCTGATGCCTGACAGACGGTGCTGGTACAGCTAAGCCTGAAATTTTCTGCCGACTACTGAGAACTCCAGTGGATGAAGATCTGTTTGTTGATGCTGCTTCAAGTTTGTTTGCAAGAAGATGAATGCTGTGGTTGGCTTTTTAAAGAAATCTCCTGAGCGTAAGGAAGGGAGTTCGTCCAGCAGCATCGAACAGAAGACACAAGGGCCTGGTAGTGGCACTCCTACCTTGCGCAGTTGGCATAAGCTGCTGGAGTGGAACGCCAGGTGATCCTAAAGGAGCTACACCAGGATGCTGGAAAATCAGCCCGTGGCGACCGACTTCAATCCGGGACCTCTTAGCCTGATCTGGGATTCAAAACACACAATACCCTCAAAACGCAAAAAAAAGAGAACTCGACACAGAGCAATGACCTTCCGAGACCTTACAGGCCACCTCTCCTTCCTTTGGTTAAGACTTCAACACAGAGCGCTAGTAGAAGAAGCCAAATGTCTAAAAGCAGAAGCAATTAGAGGGGGGGAAAGAAAACAAACAGAAAACAAAGCAAACGGGGAGGAAACAAAGCCACGGAGGAGTGCAGAGCCCGCCATCCCTGCCATACCTGCTTGCACCATTGCCTGTTGCCGCTTAAAAGCCTCCATGTCTCCAGGGTTAGCAGCTGTTGCTCCCTGGGGGAAAACCAAACACAAAAACACACACACACACACACACGCAAACGTACAGATGATTTCCAAAATAATTTCAGAGGCAGATGAGACGATGTCCTTTAACGGTTAATTCGAGTGTTGCCTTTTTTTACCTGAAACTGTTGTTGGACAGAGAAAGCTGCAGAAACATTTGCAGGAAGCTGTGTTGCTATAGCAACTGGTGTCACTGCTTGGCCATCCTTTCCAGTAACAACCTTTACCTGAAGAGACAGTAGGTTTTTTTTCTTACCTGCTTACTATCATTTTTAACAAGCAACTGAACTTGCTTAAGATATTTTAAATTGGTCCTTGTCAATAAAAGCAAAAGTAAATTCAAACCCAGACTTGTCACAACTCTATTACAATGTGAAGAATGTAGCATCGTGCTCAGAAACACACAGGGGAGAGCCAGTGTAATACCTCATCGTTAATGACCTCAGACTGCTCCTCTTCCTCCTCCTCCTCCTCCAAGTCCAAGTCATTCTGTCTCAGGTAAGTATACAAGGGAACACACGGCTTCTTCTTAAAAGCTAGGTAGTCCATCATGTTGCCCTGAAGGTGCTGCAGAAAGAACAGCTCAATCAGGTATTCTTTGAAGACTTCTTTTAGGCTCTCCATCTTCTTGGCGTGATGCTCCAGGCACTGCTTCCTCAGCTGTGCCACCTCTGGGGACGAAGGGGCAATTTCCTCTAATTTCTTGGGAATTTGCTTTTTCACAGCCGCCAAAGACATGCTGCTGGGCGTGAGAGGATTGTTGGAAATGACTTGTGTTGGGTTGATGACTGATGGGCTCGAGGGCGAAATAGAGGCGGGGATACTGAAAGACGAGGCGGACGTAGAACCGACACCTGCAACCACCCCTTGTGACGGCTTCTCGAATATCATGGGGCGTGCCAGCTGACCCTGGATGATGCTGCTTATCTGCGGCGGTAGGTTGGAGGTGGTGGAATGTGGCCAGGGCTGCCCAGCGTGGGCAGGGCAGTGCCGCTGGCCACTGGACTCTGAGGTCCCAGGTGGTGAATGGTGCCTCCGGTCTGCGAGTGAGGCTGAGAGAGCCGACGCTCCCTCACTGGCCCAGGGGCTCCTGGAGAAGCCAGCTGCACCTGGCCCCCTGCGGCTGGCGAAATCTGGGCTAGTCCGGTGCCTTCCTGGTAAACAAAATGGCCACCTCCCGACGGGCTCCCCAAGCTGATTTTAAACATGCTAGCGTCCACAAACCGCGTCGGGCTCTGGCCACACACACTCAGCGCCGCGGGGGCTCCTGGCCTTGCCACACCCTGCAGTGGGACGGGACTATGCTGAGTGGGGCTCTGAGGCTGCATGGGCTGGGGCACAGGGGAGGTGACAATTGAATATAGGACGATGGAGCGTGCTCAAACCTCCACTGAGGTGTAGTATGCTGGAAGCCAGGGGAGGCGGGGTTCTGGATGGGAAGCGGCGTCAGTGTGATCTGCTGGTTCCCAGTCACCATCTGTCCCACATTTTGCAAGGTGATGTTCATATTCTGGCCCGTGACGGGACTGCGGCTCATGATGATCTGATAGTTGGGCGACTGTGGGGCTGAAGGGCTGGCAGCGGAGGAGAACGTGGTCACAGGAGACTGGGGATGGTTGACTGTGGTTTGTGGTTGAGTAGCGGCCATGGTGCTTGGCTGATGCGGCTCCTCTGTCTCTGAACCACTGACAGACTTGGATCTCTGAAGCTGTCGTTGCAGATTCTGTGATTCACTTCCATGGTGCATCGCGTGACGCTGTTATGGAGTTCCCTCACTTATCTGGGGAAAAAATCAAAAGCATATCATTTTAAATTTAGTTTTTTTTTCATCCCTCTTTTTTTTTCTTTATTACAGCCCATGGTTACACATCGGTTGAGAAAATGAACAAGCACGTGATTGTTAAACAAAAATGTGTACCTGGCAACCACAACAATGCAATAACAATAATAAAAAACTCACTAGAACAAAATTGTTCACCTTACAAGACATTTTTACCTCTACCGAGGAGGACTGTTTCCACTGGCAAATGCAAATCAATAAAGCCATAACGCCAAAGGATAACTGTAAAGTTAACCAAACTGCCAAACAAATGTAAATACTTTCCAGGAATTTCTAAAACAATAAAGACGCTGTTTATATTTTTGAATAAGACAGGTTTTGAATTAAACATTACGGTTTGAACAGCGATGCTGCTACCACACATCTTTATCGAGTGAGTTAAACGCCTTTTAATTTATTAAAAAGTATTGATGCTCAATAACTGCTAATTGCGTTGCAACAAAAATCAGGTATTCTTCATATATGGCCAATAGAGAGCAAAAATTTACATATATCCAAACAGCAAAAACTGAATTGCACAAAATGAATACTAGTTTATCCGACCATCTATTAGCTCCCACCACCTCTATTTACGCGCAACATTAGCTAACGACGGAGTCGCATTTTTTAGAATACGATGCTATGCATGTGGAATTTGAATGCATTATACAAATGTGAATTGTCGATTTATTACAAAAGAGCACATCTTAATATACTAAATTTACCATTACATTCATTTGAATAGTTATTGCTGTGAGATGTGCGCTAAACAACACAAACGATGTTAGCTTGTTACTGCTAGCAGGCCAGCTACTAATGTAGAAATGTTTTTTTTACCATCTGCACAAGGATTACTTACACTAAAAAGAGCTTCTCTAGGAGTGTCGTAAATCGTAAGTCATGTTTACATTAAGGCGACAAATGTAACAGACGTTCTTCTGCGAAAAAAAGAAAACAAAATTGCGATGAGGCCGTTCACTGTTTTGGAGCTAGCTTCATTCGGCAACATGGAGTCTGCGTCAACCGTGTGTGTGTGACCCGGATGTCAAACGTCTTCCAGGAAGACAAACGGTAGCTTTCTTTTTCTTAAAAAAAACAAAACAAAAAAACAACTTTTTTTTCTTCTTGCTTTATTAACAACGTTAAACACAATTATATTGCCGGAGGTGGAGTAGGGTTATAGCAAAAGAAAAAAAAAAAAACGTATTTTTTTAACCTAAATAGTTTGTTTTCCAGAATAAATATTGTAAATAGTGGCGTTCTAACTGCTAAAGTTTCTGCAAAAACAAAAATAAGTGTTTGGAGTAATTTTTAATAATCTTAATTTAATTGATTTTGAACGTTAAATTTGCCAGAGAAGTCGTACTAAAATATAAATAAAGCAATGAAAGGAAGACAAAAAAAGACCAAATGTGAAATAGTTTTATCATCTTTAACGCAAAAAGAATAGGAGTAATAAAGATGAGTAATATTTTTATTTTTTTTTTCTGCCTGATATAGTCTGCAGGTTCTTTACACATTATTGTTGAGACAAATTTTATTACCAATTGCCCAATACTTTTTTCCAATCAATATCTCCATAAAGTGATGTCCAGAAGAAAGTAAAAGAAGGAGCAGTTACATTCACCATCAGCGCTGACAGGAGCAAGAGTGGCCGATGACTATTTCAGCTTTGTCTCCCCGGCCACACCCAAGATGTCGCTGGAGGAGATAAAAACTCTGCATGTCCGCAGTGAGCTGGTGACTTCCTGGTGCTCGCCGCCTCTCACCTGTGGGCAGCGGAGATAGACTCTGCCCCCAGGCCCAGGTACGTGCTGAGTTTTGACTGGGATTGCTCCAACTTTTGTATTTATTCCCCAAAGCAGTCAGAGAAGTTTCAAACATCAGCTTTTTTTTATTACCGTCTCTCTGAAGCAGCTCATTTTCTTACATTTTCATCAGCAGACGTTAAAAAAAATCTAACAATTTCCTAAATTCACCCAACCTGGTTTTAGGTTGAATTTTAAATAATTGCAATAAACTTAGATACTATAAGGCACAAACAAAAGCACACGTTCTCATCACATTCAGATCTCATGATACTCAGATGACTCCCTAATCTTATTTTTGTATGACTGTAGCACATTTCTTCCACACAAAAGTGCTAAAACACTGTAATTTCATTACAGTTTCGAATTAAAAAAACATTCAAAAACACAGGTGCAGATTAACCAGTGCTGCTACGTCTTTGGTCACTGAAAACGTCCTATTGTCAAAAAAAACATGCTGCTTGGGCAATAAAAACACTTCAAATACACAAACAATTAAATAGCCATATTTCAAGTCTATTCCAAATCAGTTATTCATCCTATGTGCAAAACAGAAACTCCCTAACACACACAAACACACACTCAGGCCCACACGCAATGTAACAAAGGAACAGTTGGATCAATTATCTCCCAAACAGTGTGTTAAAGTCAAGTATTCCACAGGTTCAGACAAGCGTTTCTCTGCAAAAGCACGCCTTCAGCGGGCCTCTGTCTCTGCTCTGCAGGCGTGCACATGAAATGGCGCTTTTCAGGCGATGCGACAGTTGTGGTTGCCGAGCTCGTTTTGTTTCAAGACTGCAGCGCTGACAGGCGTCGCTCGATGCACTGCTTACCTTCAGCCGGTGGAGAAACGAAAGAGCTGATTAGAAAAATACAAAACACCTGCTGCTGCCAACTTTTCTCACACACACACACACCTACACACAAACCTGTTGGTTGGTCATACTGGAGTTGTGTATCGGTACAAACTGACCGGTATGATGAGGCTTGATAGTATAAACCAGAACGTATTTTATTGGGATTTTCCACATGGTGGACCAACACAAACAGTTTCATTATTTTCATTGAAAATTGTTGTTTGCCAACAATTTCCACCCAACCTGGCAGAGCTGGAGCTATTCTGCAAACACTTGTGTAAAAAAGGGATCATTTTATTTTATTCAATGATGTTGGTTTTAATCTGAACGGACGGTGTGGCTGCCTGTGGATGAGTCTTCTTTTCAGATTCTTTTTCTATTTTTGCAGGGCTGCACCAGGAACCCACACCGACTCTAACCTGTGTCCCTGATGTCAGACCTGACGCGGGATCAGAGCGAACCGTACGCTCACGTCCAGACTGATAAATGCTGAGTCTTGCATGAAACTATCCGTCTGCCGTACGTACGTACGCTTGGGGAGCAGATACTTCTGTGGTGCATGGCTATTTCAACGTCAGTTTACATTAAGACAGGTTTCCAAATACACAGAATTTGTTATTTAGATGATATTTAAATAGTAATTTCCCATTATTCACATTTTCAGAACAGTATGGTTTAATATAGAAACACTATGAATTTTTTTTGTATTAAATAAAAATGTTCTGGTTTTGGACATGTTTTTTTGTGACTGTGGTGAAGTTTGTTTTTCTACTTACATTTATCTATAGTGTCGATGTCCTTTTGTTCCGTCAGGATTCGGGACAGACCCTCCATCAGCAGCAGTGCCTTCTGGTAGCGCTGCAGCGAAGCGGAGCCGCAGTGAAACATCTCATCCAGCGCTGCAGTCTGCACCTGAGCACGCCAGCGTTGCTCGTCAGCGCTGGTAGCGAGCCGCGCAGCGGCAGAAGTGTGCGGCGTCCACTCACCATGTGCACGGCGTGGCTGTACAGCAGCTTCTCTGCCGTCAGCCCACTGAAGCGGTCCATAAGCTTCTGTTTGTCCAGCAGGAAGGTCTGCAGGCCACGGTTGAGGGAGTGACACTGTGTGACGCAGGTCTTGTACTGCTCGTTCAGCTTCCGGATCACTGCGCCCAGAAAACACAGCATGCAAACCTTCACTTCTCATCCAGAGCCACCATTGGTCTCATTTTCTGCTCTCTTTCATTCCAGACATTTCACAAACACTTCAAATGGATGTACAGTCACAAAAAGAGGAGTCACCCCGTTTGACTGTGTTTGAGGGCAGAAGCTGGCCACTGGTAATGTTGTCTTTGGCAGCGTGCAGGGCTGCTGACAGGAACTCTTCGGCCTTCATGCACAACACCAACTGCTCCGCAAAGCTGGAACATAAGAGAGCAGAGACCCTGATGATCTGTGACACAGTCAGAATACCAAACTAAGCTGCCACCCCCTCTCATGAAAAACCTCCAGTTCTGCTCAGAGTCCCCTGGTCCCAGGTATATCCACAGGCCTGAGTTTGTCAGTGTTGCCTAGCAACGGTGGTGAATAATGTGTTGTCGCAGGATTTATCTGAGGTTCGGCTAGCCCTGGCCCTAAACCTAAACCTTTGCTGAATTCAAAGCTCAACCCTGAAGCTAATTCTTATTCTCTAAGCACACCGAAGATGTGAGGACGAGTGAAATGTCCTCACATTGCTAGTAGAAGGCGTTTTTGGTATCACATATGTTGCCTGTACGAAAACACAATGTTTCACACACACACACACACACACACACACACACCCAAGCTCACCTCCATTCTTTGCTCAGTTGGCTGATCTGATCTGTCACCAAGCTCTGCTCAAGAAAGGAAACATCAGCAGAGCTGACAGCACCCAGGCTCCTTCCCTTCGAAGAAGCCAACTCCATGACACAGTGGGCGAACGCCAGGGTGAAATGAAGGTCAGTCAGAGTGTCTGTGTGAGCCTGCTGCGAGAGGGAACCAGGACATTCCACAGATTAAAGTCAGGCAACATCGTTGGACACACTGCGACGGGTCTGCACCTCCATCAGTGTTTCCACAGGGAGCTCTGGAGGGTGAAAGGACAGACTGCTGTTTGGAGTCGCATCTGTGGTGACGCTGCCAGGAGGCCTGCTCAGGAGCCAGGATGAGTCTGCAATAAAGGAAATAATTGGAACAAAATAAATCTAAGTAGCTAAGTTTTTCCAGCAACTGTTTTGGCAAAGAAAAAGTAAAAAGATGAACATTCTGATTCGCCAGTCAGGCTCATTACTGATGGCAGACGACTAATAGAGCCTGAAAGCATTGTCATGGTGTCATGGGGAAGGAGAACTTGGTTCAGTGTTTACGCAGAAGACCTACGTGGGAGGAGGAATCCCTGAGGAATGGCTCCTCTGCACGGAGAGCCCAGGTGGAAGACTGCACAAGGTGGGCTGTCAAAATGCTGGAGGTTCCGATGGAGACCAGTAGATGGCGCTGTTGAAACAGGCACAAATGTCACTGAAGTTCTAGTTTAAAGGGTCATTAATTAGGAATTCCTACTAAAATTACCAACATAATGTTATAAAACGATTATTCAACAAGTCTAGGCACCTAAGTTTTCTCTGTCTGGATGATTTAAAAATCATCCGCTAAACTCAGGCCACACTTTAAACAGTTAAAAAAAACAGTTTTAGAAACATATTTAATAAGGTCTGCAGCTACACTGCCTATTACAATTAAAATACTGTAAATACTCATACTAATATAGTGTAAATAGTATTTGCTTGTGGGGCTTTAAAATAACTAAAATGTGCCTAGGCCAGACCAGGAGCACATTAAATTATTATCTGCTCTGCGATAATTTAATGAAGTGAAGTTTCATATTGTTTTACATGTTTTTAGATGAAGGACCTTTTAACACTAAGCTTTTCTGATTGTTCAATTTATCCCTCTGGCCTAAACTTTCTGTTAATGCCTAAAACTCAATAAAGTGACCTTTTAATTTGTTGTTCCTTGTCAATGCAATGCTCTTTCAACCTGAGTGTAAATGACTGAATAAGTTGACCTTATATAACAAAAGTTTAAAACACGATTATTTAAACTAGATTTTAGTTAAACTAGGTGGTCTGGCTTGAAGGGTTGAAATTAAAAATTAATAATGAAATTGATTTAGTTTTTGAATCACAATTTTATGTTATTTAATTACAGTCTATTTTATGTCATTTACACTATATTGTGATATTCTCTTTTGTTCACTACCTGTGCCTCATTTTAAAGCACTGCAGTTTTATCAGGGAAAAGTGCCATTTAAATAGGGTTTACTAACTTCCCCAACAGGAACTGACCCAGACTGTTGACAACTGAAGAGAAACAAGCACGGTAGATTGATGAAGAGTGTTTTTACCAGTTAGCTTCTTCAAACAGCCGACATCAACATCACTTCTGTTCTCAAAGAGGTGAAATCCAAAGGCTTCTTTCAGGATCATGCCAGACAGCCTGCTGCTGCTCAGAGATCTGTGGATTAAACACGAGACACACACACAGCACTCAGCTAAGTGTTTTTCCAAACCTGAGTTTTGATGGTTTCATGAAGGTTCGCTCTGTTAACAAATCAATCAGACAAACTCAATCGAAGGCCCACGTCCGGTCCATGACTGAGCAGATACATAAAGAGGAGGTAAAATGAGAAATATTGGAGCAGGAAATAACCAGGTGGATCTGTGCAACTGGTAAAAAAAAAATAAATATCTTATGCTGAGAAACACTGAAAAACTACAAATTGTTCCTCAATCTGAGGACTTCATAACAGGTGGGGGACCCCTGCAGGGAGCCCCAGTTGTAAGTATTCAGTGGCAAGTAGAAATGAAAGTCCTTGTCTGAAACAGAAAATGAGGAAAACTGTTTGGAACCAAAAGAAACAGTTAGGTTAACTCTAAGTACTGTTTCATTTATGACCGACTGTGTAAAAAAGCGATAGAAGTGTTTCGGCTGTAGATTTTCGGTTGTGTTCAGACAAGACTTTTGCTGCTCTGACCTTTTAAAAGGAGCCTTCTTGTGAGCAGAGGCTGTGTTGAGGTTGCACTGGTCTGCAGCAGGTGGCTGCAGGTCCACAGCCGAGCCGCGTCGCTCCGAATGCAGCCGCTGAAAAAAAACAGGAGAAAAAGTTCCCGCTTGGGTACCAACCCCAACCCTCACGATGTGTGCACAAATAAGGAAAACGTCTGACAACATGAAGGTGTGCGATGTGGAATGCAGCTGTTTTGGAGACTGACCCTCACGCCGGAGGCTTCCCGCGGGCCTGGAGGGGAAGCCAGATGAGCGGTGCTGGTGCCGTGAGGCAGAGTTTGCTCCTGCGTCCTCGGTGT